>PQWD01007024.1:32922-95143 GCA_019425675.1 Leucinodes orbonalis | reverse complement strand
GAAAAGAAATTGCGACACTGGGCTGCCCTAAAAACTGGCGGCTTGTCCAGTCTAATTGTATATTCGGATGTCTGTGGTTTGGTATCTACCTAGACCTCATATCGAGTCAAATCTAAGTGAACAAGTTAAAATTGCGCATGAAATGACTTTACTCGTGCCGATACAGACTACGGGAAAGCTAAAATAATGTTTGCAGACGTGTCCGTAGCGCAGTGCGGCCAAAGCGCGAAACCGTGCGTGGCGCCGGCCGCCGGCGTGAGCGCGGCCTGTGCGCCCGCCGCCGCGCCTTAACCGCCTTCTGTCGGCTGCTGGCAGAGTACCCTTCGTAACATAACTTGAGGTACCCTTCGTAACATAACATTGAGGTACCCTTCTAACATAACATTGAGGTACCCTTCGTAACATAACATTGGTACCCTTCGTAACATAACATTGAGGTACCCTTCGTAACATAACATTGAGGTACCCTTCGTAACATAACATTGAGGTACCCTTCGTAACATAACATTGAGGTACCCTTCGTAACATAACATTGAGGTACCCTTCGTAACATAACATTCGTGCTTGCAATACACATTATAATTATATCGATATTTTTAACTGTAAACTATGTGTATTTGTTTCATATGTTAAAAAAGTTCAGCACAATTGAGTACCCTCTGTATGAATATGTTTGTTATCCATATAAATATACATAAATTTATTATAAGAAAGGAAGATATAGGTTCCTTTGTGACTTCAAAATTTTAAGTATTTTTTATTTATTTTTTTGTATTAATCTTTATTTGAAAAATGTGTTAATGCATTTGCATCAATGCAGCAGTGAATGTAAGCGGTTTTTAAATGTTTGTTACACGATCAGTTCAGTGTCGAAATGAACAACTTTAATGATATAAGTCAATCAACTTCGATATGCAATACTTAACGTTGGAAACTTTTTTGGCCAACTGTGTTGTTTACTTGTTTTTAGTCATATGTTAAATTAAGGCTGTATGTTTCTTTAATTAAATAAATAAAATAAAATAAAATAAAATAATAACACTACACCACTAGTAAAACTCATTATTCATTAACTCATTTACGAAACAGCATACTCTAAGGAGCATCGGTGGCTCAATGGTGTGGATTGTTGCCTTCCAACCGGGAAGAGCGAAGGATCCAATCTCGCCACGTACCTATGTGTTTTCGAATTTGCGAAATTATATGTACATTATCCGACGCTAACGGTGAAGGAAAACATTGTGAGGAAACCTGCGCACGCCTGCGAAGTGATTCAAAGGTTGTGCGTGAAGCCGGCTAATCCGCACTAAGCCCGCGTGGACGACTAAGGACGACACTTTACGGGTAGGCTCGTGCCCCTCGGTGGGGACGTTTAAGCTGATTATTAATTCATTATTTGCGAAGGTGTTTTTTTAAACATGTTATAAATCCAATATAAATAAATACGATATTCTCCACGAGTATTCAATTTAAAACAAAATTGCCCGTTACATCATTCGATTTAAATGAATATCTTAGGAGATATCACAGTTTTAACTTACAGTTAAAGTAAATGCAAGCCCTAAATCAGCTATTCCACGCGGACGCAGTCGCGCGAAAAAGCTAGTAATAAATAAATATCCACCGACATTAACACAGCGCCACCTAGTTCGGTTACTATTGGTTTATTTTTCTTAGGTTATATTGTTATTAAATGTTGATATGATTATTGTGTATATTTATAATTGTCTACGCTATCGCATTGGGGAAACCTGTAATGTTAAAAAAATAAAAAATTTTTTTTCAATAAATTTATTTGGGCTGAAAACCACCTGCGCTCGCAACTTGTCCGGTGAAGCTGTTAAGGCCATTCGCGGCCAACAGCGAGATAATTCCGAAAAAAAAGGTATATGTTTCGACTCCATGTCTTAGAATTGAATAGAATCGAATATGCTTTATTGTACAATTTCAAGAACAATTTAGAGTACAATAACACATAAAAAATACAAATGGCGGCCTTATTGCTAATAAGCAATCTCTTATAATGTTGTATATCCAGCGTTGGCTACATTCGGAGGCGGAGACGTGTGCGGAGCTGATCAGGAGCTGGTACAGCGGGCCCGGGTCCCTCTACAGGCCGCGCTGGTGGGCCCGCTGGTGGCGCCGGCCCGGGCCTCGCCGACAAACTACCCAATATACACTCGGCACTGTTATCCTCGAGTGCCCACGTCGGAGTCTGTTCAGCCACTTATCCAAGGTAATTATATTTTCTTATGTTACAAGTAAACGGGACGGTCAGTGCCCTTTGGTGGTAAATAATAATAAATAAATCCACTGACATTCACAGCGCCATCTAGCCCAAGTTAAGCGTGAAGCCTGTATTATGGGTACTAAACAACGGATAAATATACTTAAATACATTTTTTTTTCGTAAATACATACATATCATACAGAAAACACCCAGACCATTACAAACAGACATGTTCATGCACACAAATGTTTGTACTGCCCGGGGATCGAACCCGGAACCCTTGGTGTTGCAGTCGACCACTCAACCGCAACACCAAATGGGTCGTCAAACAAAACAAGAGATACGCCTGACCATGACAGACGCAGTGTTTGAGAAAATGTATAGTGCATTTCATATAATAGTACCTATGCCGTTATGTTGGCACCTCGTCATTGGTATGGTACGATAAGACGATCCCGGGGTTTCGTTTATTCAGTTTTATTATCACCGCTTTTCAAAGTTTTGGGCATGATCTCAGTCGAAGATAAAACTAAATAAACTAAACGTAGGTCCCGTAGGGGAGCGTCTTGTCGTACCAATGACATTTACACACAAGGCGCCAACATAACGGCAGAGGTACTATTATATAGAACGCACTATATCACAGTAAGTAGTCATTATTTTGCGTCAACACTGCCCTGCGCCCGTCTACCGAAACGAAAAATTCTAGGTCTTTTATAACTAGTAATTTCACTAGCTACAGTGCCCTCATCCAGCAACACAGAAGTGCAAAGCACTCATTAATTCACGGGACGATACGTGACACTGCGGTGGTACCTACCTAGACAACTCTGTTTGTACCGAGATTACTAGCTAGTATATAACCCAACTTATCCAAAGTGATTTATTTATCTACCGCCAGGTTACAGGCATACAAGGTGATTTTATATAAACTATTGAGGCCAATGATACACGTTTCCCCAGTAAATTACTATTCTAAGGCCTAGACTTGAAGACATACAACCTCTGTCTATAGTCTATAAATATATACCAAGGAAGTGCGTTCCACTCTCTAGTAGTGCTAATGAAAAGACGCAGCCCACCGCCGAGTACGGATTACCGAAAAGTCAACCACATGGGGGTGGAAGTATTCCTGGCGTCTAGAGGATTATAAAAATGTTTTTTCTGTATTTCTGACTGTCTGTTTGTCCAGTTCGACATGTCCCGGTGGGCGGGGTCCGTGGACAGTGCAGCTCGTCGGGAGATGCTGTTCACCCTCATCGAAGCAGCCACGCGGTTTGATCGGTCGCGCCAGGATACGAACGGAGATACCGATACTGACACCGATATGCTTGTTGAGGTAAGTTTTATTAGAGGGGAACCTTGTATACTTAAACAAGTCTCTTTTCAACCTATCGCAGTCCAGTGCTGGACATAAGTCTCTCCCATTTTGCGCCAGATATCCTGGTCACCGCTTTTCTCATCCAGCCTCCGCCAGTGACCTTTCGCAAGTCGTCGGTCCATGGGGCCGGAGGGCGTCCTACGCTACGCTTGCCGAGACGCGGTCTCCACTCCAGAACTCGTCTGCTCCAACGGCCATCGGTTCTGCGACATACGTGACCAGCCCACTGCCACTTCAACTTGCTGATTCGGCGGGCTATGTCGGTGACTTAAATAAGTGATGTGTTGTAATGGTTGAAGTCGGCTACTGTAGATTCCGGATTCGATCTCCGTGCCATCATAATATTTAGAAAGAAAGAAAAAAAACTATTTATTGACTTTTACAATAAATAAAAAAAAAATTTGTGTGCACGATGTCTGTTTGTATTAGGCAGGGTGCTTTTTATAAAGATATTAAAAATATAGTAATATTAAATACTCATAGTACAAACTGCTCGCTTAGGTTGGGGCTAGATGGCGCTGTGTGAATCACCATCGACCTGTAACGCCTCACTGCATGGCATAGGCCTCCTCACACAGCAAAGCCGTGAGGAGTTTGAGTCCTAATTCATTGCGGATTGGAGGGTGTCTACAACTACTGACCTGGGATCGATTGCTTTAGGTGCAATCTCCTACAAAACTGAAAAAATTGCACAACGTGACGTTCACACACGAGATTTGAACCCACGACCTCCGAGGCACGCTTCTTTCTCAACAGGCCAAAATCACCGGAGCCCTTTTTTAACCCATTAAACGCTGGGAATCTAGATACAATACAAAATCTATTGTGTCTGGCGCCTTAAGGCGTCATTGACGGTCAAAGGGTTAAATAAGTTTAGGTGCTGTATTTTATTAATTGTTTTTTATCATATGTTTACTAGGTGGTAGACTCGATACTGAGTCGTTTAGGTAGGTACCACCGCAGTGCCAGATATCGTCCTGTGAAACAGGAATGTTATACACTTTTGTGTTTCGGGTTGAAAGCACTATAGCTAGTAAAATTACCGGGTATAAGAGACCTAACAAATGTCGTCTCTGGTGACGGGCGCAGTGCGGCGTTGACGGAGAATAATAATTATCTATCAGTTGTTGGTCTCCTTCAATACCGCTCTGTCATGGTCACGCGTATCACTTACCATCAGTGGAGCGTCTTCAACGTCTTGTACATCATAATATAAATTGTGTATAGTGTTTGGTCATATTCTAAGCCTGAATTTAATAAATATATAAATAAATAAATATCCACTGACATTCACACAGCGCCATCTAGTCCCAAGTTAAGCGTGAAGCCTGTATTATGGGTACTAAACAACGGATAAATATACTTATATACATTTTTTTTGTAAATACATACATGTTATACATAGAAAACACCCAGACCATTACAAACAGACATGTTCATGCACACAAATGTTTGTACTGCCCGGGGATCGAACCCGGAACCCTCGGTGTTGCAGCCGACGTCTCAACCGCTACACCAAATGGGTTGTCAAATATATACTTTGTTACATAGTTGTTGAGCGTGCAAGCGGCGAGCGTATGTACGCGACAAGAGCTGCGTGCGTTCGCGTGCGCGCTGGCTTCAAATGCGATGGACGCGCCTTCCCCAGTACACGCGCACTTGTCTAAGGCGGCGCGCACGTGCGCTCCATACTTGACGTATGATGAGGTACTGTATACTTGGGACGATTACCTCTTACCTTTAGATAAACAATTACCTAACTAGATGCCATCATCATCAGCTCATTAAACGTCCCCACTGAGGGGCACGAGCCTACCCGTATAGGGTGTATAGGGCTTAGTCGTCCACGCGGGCCCAGTGCGGGTTGGATGACTTCACGCGCAACCTTTGAATCTCTTCGCATTCGTGAAGGTTTCTTCACGATGTTTTCCTTCATCGTAAGAGCGTCGGATAACGTACATATATTTTTTGAAAATTCTAAAACACATTGGTACGTGACGGAATTTGAACCCCAGCCCTCCCGATAGGAGGGTGACAGTCCACACCATTAAGCCATCGACGCTCTTGATGCCACTAGATGCCATAGATAATAATTAATAAATAATGGTAAATAGTTGTTTAAAACAATAGAAAATAAATAAATAAAGCTCACGCCCCGGTCCCAGAGGGGTAGGCAGAGATGATGGAACGCCACTTTGCGCGGTCCTGACATACTTAAACAATAATTAGATGCCTGAAATAAGCAATAAACTAACTTAATGTCATAAATAAACAACAAACTAACTAGAAGCACAATCACGAAGAAACTTTAACCGGAAAATGTCCGAGCCGCACTACACATACGTAAGATTGTTGTATTTAAACCATTTAAATTTTGACCTTAACGCGTCATAAAAGGGGAACAAAATCAAAAGCACGAGCACACTACTATGTCACTATGACATAGCGAGCGACGTGATTATGAATGAAAATTCTACCCAACTGACGGGATGGGCAGACTTTTGCTGCGGACACTTTATGCGTGAAAAGAAAAAAAAACATTTATTGCCCGTAAAATAAATACAAATTATACACAAAAAGTTGTCACAGATAAAACAAATGAACCACAATCATAAACTAAATAAGCACACAGAACAGTAGAAATTCATAAATATAGAGAGAGAAAAAAACAATGAGATACGGTCAAAAGGTCCCGCCTCAGCATAGGCTGTTGCACCGCCAAGCGTTGCAGCAGCAATATTCTGGCGAGACCTCCCGAGACGACGTCACAAACTAATTTATAATAGGGTTTTAATAGATGTAGGTAGGTAGACAGGTGTGAGCGTCGGTGGCTCAATGTGTGGACTGTCGCCTTCCTACCGGAGGGCTGTGGTTCAAATCACAACACGTACCAATGTGTTTTCAAATTTTCGAAAATATATGTACGTTATCCGACGCTCTTACGGTGAAGGAAAACATCGTGAGGAAACCTTCATGCACGCCTGGGAAGAAATTCAAAGGTTGTGCGTGAAGTCGTCCAATCCGCACAGGGCCCGCGTGGACGACTAAGGCCTAATCACCCTACACGGTTTGGTTCGGGCCCCTGGGTGGGGACGTTTAATGAGCTGATGATGATGAGGTAGACAATATTATACACAAAAATGTATGTAGATTGTGCACATAGTTTATTGTTCAATTAAGGTTTGGGTTGATATTGTGTTAAGTAATTGTATGGATCACTCCAGTCGAGCTAAACTGTGTACTGAATTGACTGTCAATAAACATTATATTATAATTAACAAACGGCTCGAGTACAGAATTTCTTTCATATATATTGGTTGATAAGTATTTTTTTCGGTGCTTTATTTCACCTTATTACTGATATATTAATTTATAAAATTTATTGTATTTTTTGAGAGCGTCGTAGGCTCAATTGTGTGGACTGTCGCCTTCCTACCGAGAGGGCTGAGGTTCAAATCCCGCCACGTACGAAGTGTTTTCGAATTTTCGAAATATATTGTACGTTAATCGACACTTACGGTGAAGAAACCATCGTGAGGAAACCAGCGTACGCCTGCGAAGAGATTCAAAGGTTGTGCGTGAAGTCATCCACCGCACTGGGCCCGCGTGACACTATATATTTGTGATAAGTAATTGTATGTTATGCTAGCTGGGCACCTTCTCCGCGAATTGGGCGGGTACTGGGGCGGTCCGCCGCGCAGGCGGCGCGGCGGTGGGCGGCGCGTGTCGCACGCGGCCTCCTTGCTGCACGCGCTACACCCCGCCCTGGTCGGGGCGGCTGTCCAACTCAGCTATGCGCCTGAAAGAGGTCGGTTTTGAAACGATAAGACTTGAAAATGCGACTTAATATTTCTACTGCGGCCAACAATAAAAGCAAAATCAATAGGGAAGATGCACAAATTTTATTTTTGTATTTATTTTAAAGAACTACATTTGGAATAGACCACAAGTATATTTAAAATCAAAAAACTGTCATTTTCTGCATAAAATGCGTTTGAAATTGACAATTTCAAATTTCGCGCCAAAACAGCTGGCGTGACGTTTGACGTCAGATATGTGAATGTACCTCCTTTTCATCAAGGACTTTCATACTTTTGCATTTTTTTGTCGACTGTCGAGACCTAATTTATAAGAATTTTAAATAACTGATAATGTATGGATTTAATGAATTGATACTCCGGAAAAAGGCGCGTTGAACATACTTTCAATGATCATCTAATAACAATCATATTGTTTTTGACTGACACAAAACCAGGAAAAAAGAGATTTCGAACTGTGATGACGAATGAATTATTCATCAAACTATTTTTCGATGTAGTGAAGACGACTATGATGTTAGAATACTTGTTATTCTTCATCTTCTTGTATGAAAAACAAACATATTTACCTACCTAATACAAATACAATAACAAAGTTGTCTATAACTTTTTATTGTAAAGATAAGGAATCATGTTAAAAAGTTTAAATCATTTCTAGATTATCAGTAGACATTATGCTTTGATATTTCAATAAAGTACCGAAAAAAGTCCATATTTCGCATCTAAATTTCATTTTTATTCGAAAAATGCCGATTTTGTCGTTTTAATGTTCACTTTTTACTAAACCTTTAACGTCAAAATAATATGTCATACATAGATGACGTAAATGACAGTGATTAGTGTATAAATTTACGTTCCGTTTCAAGTAATTTCAATTCGTAATTATTTTTAAAAAACAGCGTAAATTAAAATATAAACCTTACGGTGTCCCTTCTTTTATGTTATTTTAACATTTTAATATCAAAATATTCATTTATATTACATTTGCATGTTCCCTATTGTTCAATTTTGGTTCATAAAGAACGCTTATTCGTATGAATTTCAAATGTGAATTTTACCACTGGTTCAGACTGTCATTTTAGTCCAAAATAAAGGACTAGCAATTTAAGGTTGAAGTGACAGCAGGCAGGCAATGATGTTAAAAGTATAGATTCGTGACATACTCACAAAACAATCGTAAAAAGTGTCTTCAGCGACAGCACGAATACACATATTTCAAATGAGCGTACATTTACCTAAACAAAAGCTTACAAACTGTGTTCTCTTTGGCGGTTCGTTTTTTGAGGCACGGGTGGCGTATCTATCTTCATATATACAGAATATCATTGCGGATTGGGAACATAGTGCAAAAAACCGATGGCGGCTAAGATGGATAGGTTGTCTAGTGACGTTCACGTGACAGGGAAAGAAGCATACTCCGACCTCCAACCTATCGATGACCTGCTGTTTGATATGAATCTTCTTGAGATCTTTAATAGCTAATCCCATACATATAGTGGCAAACATAGGTGCCCCTTCATATTTCAAGGCAACAGTTCACAATGAGTCACCGACGACTTATATCGCAGAGCCAGAAAACTCATTGGCGATAAGAAGCTCGTTAAGTTCAAACTGCAGAGCTTATCCCACCGCCGTAGAGTAATATGTTTGTCAGTTTTTACTAGGCTCTACTTTGGTGAGTGTTCTTACGATCTCCACGCACTTATCCCATCATCACCCTTTCACCAAAGGTTATCAAGGCGAACTGCAAAATTTCATCCGTTTGTAGTTGACGTTCCCCGTATTCGGACTAAGTGTGTCGCGTCTTTTTACATTATGCGTACTGCAAATGAATGGTCGACTGCGTGCTGTCTGCGTCTGTGTTTCGGCCACATACAACCCCGTGGCATTAAAAAAACGAGTGAATAGGCTTTTTCTGGGCAAGCTCGCTCCATCTTAGAGCACGTCACTTCTCCTAGGATAGTCTGTGCTCAAGAGTAAGCCCATCAAAAATTAAAATATATATATCTCGCGGGCCTCAAGCTAAAGGGGCGTATAAGAAAATCACCACATTCAGTAAAAACTTAATATCTTTATTTATTTAATTCTTTATTGTACACTGAAATACACAAAAAGAAAACCTCCTCTGTGCACCTACATTCCAATCTTCCATCTGCACGGGAAAGCCTGTGCCCTGCAACTGGCCGTTATAGGCGGCTGATGATGATACTTTTGTAGTCGCTGTAGTGGCATGGGCCAGTCTGCTTGAGGCGTGGTCAGCGTGGGTGTCCCCCCAGGGTGGGATTGTTGGAGACGTGTCCACCTACAACGTCTGCCTGGACGCCTTCCGGAAAGCGATCGACCAGCTCATGATAGATTGCCCAGGTAACAGATTAATGTATGTCTTATTTCTGTGATATATACTGATGATTTTTTGATATTGACATGTATAGGAGTTGGGCCAATAATTGGCCCAAGAATCTAAGGATTCAAACAAAATAATAATAAATACTTTCCATAGTTTGTAATATGCAAGTAGATAACAAAACAAATATTACATAGTTTGATATTAGTAACATTCACAGTGATCTATTTCACTATATACCTCAATATACAGTGAAAACAATTTGACTATACATAATTTAGGAGACTCCTGTTGAGCGGGGTATGAACCCTCCACCTTTAGGTGGTACAATTGGTGCCCACATGTTTAGAGCTGCAGTCTAGGATGTATATTTAATTGATGAAACTAAAGACTGTATTTGACTGTATCTTGTTTTGTGAGCCGCAAATAATTTAGATAAACAGTAAACTAATTAGAAGCACAATCTCACTCAAAAAGTATCCTCGGCAAATCTGCCTTTCGCGTCAGTTGGGCAGAATTATCATTCATAATCACATCTCTCGCGACATATCATAATGACATAGTAGTGTGCTCGTGCTCTTGAATTTGTGCCCTTTCTATGACGCGTTAAGGTCAAAATTTAAATGAAATATGTAATGTTATAAATATAATATAACAGAAGTATATGTTGTTAAGAATTCCCTCCTTTTATCAACAATTAACCACGTGTTTGAAAACAACAGGCACAGAAGAGGTCCTGCTAAGCCAGATATTCGAATGGATGGCGGGCACACAGTTGTCAGTACGAGGCGAGGCTCTAGCGCGGGCGGGGATGTCGGCGCTCCGTGTGGCGATGGCTACAGTCCCGTGGCACCGACACCAGTGGCTCACGCCGGCCAGCCTACACGCCATGGCACAGGTACACCACCGTAATAACAAATAAATATCCACTGACAGAACGTCGGTCGCTCAATGGTGTGAACTGTTTCCCTTCTACCGGAAGGGCTCAAATCTCGTCACGTATCAATGTGTTTCCGAATTTTCGAAAATATATGTACGTTATCCGACGCTCTTACGGTGAAGGAAAACATCGTGAGGAAACCTGCGCACGCTTGCGAAGGGATTCAATGGTTGTGCGTGAAGTAGTCCAACCCGCACTGGGCCTTCGTGGACGATTAAGGCCTATACACCCTGTACGGGTAGGCTCGCGCCCTCGGTGGGACGTTGATGAGCTGATAATGATGATCCACTGACATTCACACAGCGCCATCTAGCCTCAAGTTAAGCGTGAAGCCTGTATTATGGGCACACAACGGATAAACATACTTATATACATTATTTGTAAATACATATATATCATACATAGAAAACACTCAGACCAGCACAAACAGACATGTTCATGCACACAAATGTTTGCGGTGGTACCTAATTAGACGACTCAGTACTTAGTGTGTTATTGTTTTTTATTGTAATTTTATTATTGGCCCATGTAATGTTGACTGAAATAAGTGGATAATTATTAAAACGAAAGTCGTTTGTCCTGTGCGATCGTCAGTAACACAGTAGAGTTCACCATCGAGCTGACCACAGATTTCCCAATACAGGAGATGGGGCAAGCCGCGTTTTTAAGTGCGACAAATGTAAGCTCAACGAGAGAATATTAGAAGAAATTACCGTTTTTTCCCAAAATGCCATCCTGTGCAATTGTAACATGCCATCATCGCAATGAATCAGTAAATTTACCAAGTAATAGAATAACTTTTCACAGGTAAGAACCGAAAAGAAATTGCGACACTGGGACTGCCTATAAACTTGGCGGCTTGTCCAGTCTAATTGTAAATTCGGATGTCTGTGGAGCTGACACTCAACTTATGTGAACAGGTATACCAAGATGGCGACCAAGAAATGCGGCAGTGGTGTGCAAACTGCACCAGTATGCAGTCGGCGAGCGCATGGCTCCGAGACAGCGAGAGTGATCTACCGTCGCGCCTTGCTTTGCTTCTGTATATTTACACCCAGCCTCCGTTGCCGCTCAGTTTACAGGTCAGTTTGTCAATCAAAAGATAAAACATGTATACGCTTCTTATATGGACTTTTATAGGCTGATGATTAATACAGGAACTTTTTGCAGGTAAATGTACAATTCATTTGCATATTTATAGTTTAAAACTATGGACGTGAAAAAAAGCAGACGGACTGCCATTAATATATAAATAATCATCATCATCATCATCAGCTCATTAAACGTCCCCACCGAGGGCACCAAGCCTACCCGTATAGGGTGTTTAGGCTTTAGTCGTCCACGCGGACCCAGTGCGGATTGGACGACTTCACGCACAGCCTTTGAATCACTTCGCAACGTGCGCAGGTTTCCTCACGATGTTTTCCTTCACCGTAAGAACGTCGGATAACGTACATAAATTTTTCGAAAATTCGAAAACACATTGGTACGTAGCGGGATTGGAACCTCAGCCCTCCCGGTAGGAGGGCGATAGTCCACACCATTGAGCCACCGACGCTCATATATAAAATGTGTCCCCTAAATTATAGCTGCTGTCTTTAATGTAATTGTGAGAAAATTGCAATCGAATTGTTTATTTACCTATGATACGTAATTTCTGAATTGTTTTCCTTCTGTTCACTGCGGTTTTTGCACAATTTCACAACACAGGCCATGCTCTGTTATTTATTTTATTTCTAACATAATCTATGACTCTGTTGACTGATGAGCGCCAAATTTTTATTACTTTTCCATTCAAAAATTGGCCGAATTTTGACATAGTTTTGATGTTAGAGATTCGTATTATTTTACGTCCATGTTTAACACAATAAAATACCGAAAATATCAGGAAAAATATTTGTCTAAATGACTTAGACGGGAGCTGTCATTTCGGGGACACATTTTATGTATTAGTTACAATCAGTCTATATTTTTTTACGTCCATGCCTTATACAGACAACGCCAAAAAATTTAAATTATAAGAACTATTGTACGAGTTCGTACAAGCATACAAAGCATTTCTCAATAGTGGATAATTATTGCTAAGTAAGCATGACCCGAATTAATGTAATGTAAAATATTTAGCAATAAATCAGTATACCTTTTATAGTCACTCAAACTGGTTGTTATCATTTATCTCCACATCCAACCTCCCAGCATCAGCATTTATCAAATATCTTCATATCTATATATCAAATGTTGGAGTTACGCCCGACAACTATAAATCATGGTTATATATATAATTCAGGTATCATCATCATCATCAGCTCATTAAACGTCCCCACCGAGGGGCACGAGCCTACCCGTATTGGGTGATTAGGCCTTAGTCGTCCACGCGGGCCCAGTGCGGATTGGACGACTTCACACACAACCTTCGAATCTCTTCGCAGGCGTGCATGAAGGTTCCTCACGATGTTTTCCTTCACCGTAAGAGCGTCGGATAACGTACATATATTTTTCGAAAATTCGAAAATTCATCAGGAATTCAGGTATAAATATCTTTATATTTGTTCCTGGTATTTGTTCCAGACCATGGAAGAAGCAGTAACGCTGCCGTGGTGTCGGCTTCCCGAACTGGCCTTGGAGGAGGCGTTGGATCGGTTCTTCATGGTGCAGCACGGCCTGAACGTGCCCTTCCACCAGCTGCCTCAGTTCAGGTGACTTTTGTATCTAAATTAGGTTATAAACCTATTTAGGTGAACATAAGAAATATGGCGGCCAGTTCGCATAGTTCTTAGTAATTATGTCGTTTAATTATGCATCAGATATCATTTATAATAATATTATAAACCTGAAGAGTTTGTTTGTTTGTTTGAACGCGCTAATCTCAGGAACTACTGGTTCGATTTGGAAAATTCTTTCAGTGTTAGATAGCTTATTTATCGAGAAAGCCTATAGGCTATATATCATCACGCTACGAGTAGGGTTTCTCTTCGAGAATTCTCGAACCGAGAATTCCGGGAAATTTTGCCTTACTCGAGACGAGAAAAAAGTGGTCGAGAAATCGAGAAATTCAGTCAAAAAATTAAAAACTTGATAACGCGCTTGCGTTCTCGTTGCGGCTCTGCCACGCGTCGTGCGAAAAAATGAAATAATTTTTCCTTAATAGATTAGAGGAGGGCACCGAAATTTGATATTTCCACGGTCGTTGTAATTATTAAGATTTGAGTTCCTCTCAGGAAGACCCAGCTAATTACGTTTCTGAAAAACGTTCTAATACGTTACTACTACTACTACTACTCCGCTGGCTCATTGACCCGAAGTGAGTCTGGCCTCCGAAACAAGAGATCGCATCTTTGACGATCCTGCGCCACTTCCCGCCAGTCATTGACCTGGAGTTCACGCAGATCAGACTCGACGTGTCCTTCCAGCGGTACCTGGGGCGGCCACGGGGCGCCGCCCAACCGGTTGGCCAGGTATGCTCTCTTCACATGGCGATCCCCTCCATTCTCTCGAGGTGCCAACCAGCGAAGACGCTGCGCCTTCGTCTCGCCGAGGATATTGGGTGTGACATCAATTCCGAGATCTCAGCATTAGTGCGAACCCTACAACTACCGTCCGGCCTTTTGACTGGACCAGAATCTTACGGAGCACTTTTCTCTCTGCCACAAGGAGTTCCGCTCTTCTTCAGCGTTAGCGTCCACGCCTCACAGCCGTACATGAGTATCGGTCTAAAACTGTCTGTAGATACGCATTTTCGTACTTCTACTAAGAAGCTTGGACGCCAACACCCTGTGTAAGGCTGCACTGCAGCGTAAGGTGTTATAATCGGATATCTATTTCTTCATCCCTGGTGTTTGTATCTGTTATTGTGCAACCTAATATATTGAACCTGCTTACTCCTTATAGACTGTATCCCCAACATGCAGGTCTTCACGTTTTGCTCGTGTGTAATACGTTATACTAGAGTACTAATAGAAACGAACGTGTTTTCTCCTTGTCTGGAACTTTGTGACAAAAATACGAAACGATTGTCAGATGATGCTATAAATGCCCTTGTATTTTTAAAGGCTTATTTTCTTAATGATAACGTGACATCGTGGGTTAGCTTTTGAAGCAGTTCCGCTTTAAATTTGATTGTAATTGGTCTTAAGATTTTTAATGATTTATTAGATTTTTATGTTTACTTACGTAAAGAAAAGACTCCATTTACTTATAACAAATATTGAAAAGTTGATACAAAGACTAAACTAAGAACATGTACCTTACTGTTACTCGTAATTATTAAGCTAGTCTGATTGTTATTTTTTATAAGGAATTAAACTGTCGTTTATGCTACGTAATTGAACAGTTGTAGTACAGACTGAGACTAAATAAATTATTTAGTATGTAAGTACTAAGTTTCATTGTGGTGACATGATGACATTGTTTTTAGAAGATATTTTATTTGTTTTTTTTTTCAAAGAAAAGACTATTTAGTATATTTGTTTGTAGAAACTAGAAATAATGATAAGAAGATCTCGCTAGAGTTTTTCTTTTTAGCTTAATTAAAGTTTTCTATAGTTAAATTAACTCACATGAAACTAAAATAAACGTTGGTCATTGATAAATGTTGAATATTGCATAAAAAGTATAGTTTTATTGTTAAATCAAATATGTTTTGAGCTTTTCAATATTTCTCGACAACCCGAGAATTCCCGGGAAATAGTGGTCGAGAATTCTCGTGCTCCGAGAAATAAAAAGGTCGAGAAATGAGAAACCCTAGCTACGAGCAATAGAAGCGAAGCGGCAATTAAGAATGTTTTAAAATCGGGGGAATTTTTCATACTTAGAGCTTTCACTGCGGACGCTGCGTAAAAGGTTAAAGTTTCGCAAAAGTCATGTATGAGAGTATTGTTCCCCTTTTAAAGGTTTACAAAAAAGTCCGCGACAGCATATGTTTATCTTTCAAGGTTAGTTTAACTCACCTGTATAAACGAAGTAGCGGGTTAAAGAGAACGTTAGGACAAAGTAACTATTCCACGCGGACGAAGTCGCACGCAAAAGCTAGTCAATGATAAGAAAAGAGCGTTGGTGTCTCAATGGTGCTCACGAATTGGCACTGACATGCTTCTTTTAAGCAAAAGTCCTTTTAATAAATATTTAAAAAGAACACGAAAGGTATTTTTTTTTAAATTTTGTTCTGTAGTCTTGTGCTTGAGAATGCACTAAATGGGCAGTTTTGGAACTTAGTTTGTCTGTGGTCACCAGGATAATCCTAGCAGCGAGTGAGTTAGTCCCAACATCTGGGACGGTGGCAGCAGAGAGAAGCGGTCCGGCTCGTGTCGCAGTGGGTCCGCGCCGCCGGGACGCCCGCGCTACTGGGACACGTGACACATCACGTCACAGCTCTGCTGGACACTATCGCGGCTGCAGGTTGGTACAATTGTTTGCATCAAGTAGGCTGGGTAAATCGATATAACTATTAAGTCAAAGTCAAAAACATTTATTTCAAATTAGGCTTACAAAAAGCACTTGTGAACGTCAAAAATATACAAAAATAATTAATAAACGGTTAAAAATACTGAACTAAAAATATGAGTTTTGATGCTTTAAAAAAAAAAGCGCTTCATGGTTTGGACCTGTAAGAAAGAAGCACTCAAGAAAACTCAACAGTGTAGCCTTTTTAAAAACAATTCTTAAAGTAACAATATATCATAAACACTGAAATAGCTGAGCAGTTTAAGACCACGGATTTTTATCACATAAGTATTCGTCAATAGTGTAGTACCCTTTTTAGAAAGGTGTTGTTTGATTCTAACTTTAAAACATATCAGGGCAACTCTACAATATTTTGCGGTACTTATTGAAAAACTTTATACATCTTCCTATAAAAGATTTCCTATTTTATGTAGTCTCAAGTCCGGAACAGCAAGTGTTTTTTATTCCTAGTATTAAAATTGTGTGAATTATGTCTGGACAAGGAACATTTCCAATATTTTTATTAAAAATACACTTACTATATATTACATGATAAAAGACAATACATACATAAAATCATCAAACATAGTTAATAACAAAAAATACCGACTTCAAACTTAAAAGCAAAAATTGGTTAAATAATTCTTTCATAATTTTCAGTCGGTGCCAAGTAAAATAAGAATTCTGTATGGAATTATCTTTCTAACCTACTTCCCAATATTAAAAAACTAAGGAGTTTGTTGGGCACTTGGCACCGACATCAAAATTATGAAAGAATTATTTCACCATTTCTATTTACCAAGCTCAAAATTAATTTTTGCTTTTAAATTTGAAGTCGGTATTTTTTTGTATTTTTTTTTTACAATTTTGAGTGATTCGTAATAAAAATAATCACTGAAATAAATATACTAAAATGAAAAAGTATTTGTTCTGAGGGAATGTTCCCTCGATTTCTCTGGTTTCCCTACATCAAACCTTGACTTCCTTAAAATGAGACCACCTATAAAGTATTCTTTTCTAACAAAAAAAGAACCATCACAATCGGTTCACAAACGACAGAGATATCCGCGAACAAACATACAAAGTTTTCCTCGATTTATCTGGTCTCCATCATCAGACCCTGACTTCCTTAAAATGGGACCAATTTTGAAGTATCCTTTTTCCAAAAAAAAATCATCAAAATTGGTTCAAAAACAAAAAAAAACAAACATGAATACGGTCGAATTGAGTAACTTTCTTTTTTAAGTCGGTTAAAAATTAATAGAGAAAAGACAATAAAAATGTCAAGAATATATAGATGCATATTAAGATTTGTTAAATCAAATATATAAAAAAAAAGTCTTGAAAAGGTATTGAAGATCCGCCTGCAACACCATGAAAACATTATTATGTTTGCACTACATGGTAGAGCTTGTTTTTACATTTTCAGTTGTGTACTTTTAACAGTCGGGTTTTTGTTTTTTTATATTTTTATTTGGCTATCTATTTTCTAAAAAAAAATAGCTTTTAAGCTCAATATTTCGTAAACGAAGCGTTGTATCGAAAAACGGTTTTCACATACTCATACTATTTTTCAAAGACATATTCAACTCGAGGGCGATGGAATTTTTACAAACTTAAAAAATGGCGTTTGAAATCCTCCATTTTGAATGATTATACTTTAAATGTACCCAGCGACACTCGCGCTATGAAGACAAATCTAATGGCATGCCAAATGTTAAAATCCGTTAATCCGTTTAGGCTACAATAGGGAACATAGAAATATACATATATAGGATGTTCGGTAGTCGGGTAAAAAGTAACATCCCTCAGCAATATCTGGTAAATTAATTAGGTACCTATTTTACTGCAAAACAGTCAACGCCGTAAATAAATTCTTTTAGATTAACAATTATGTTAAACATTTATTTATTTGCATTAGTGTGTTAATACAAACATATTATTTCATTCAAACTCCCAAGTTGTTTTATTAATTCGTCCTTCATAATATGCTTAATAATAAAGTTAAAATGTTAATCCAGATGGCGCTAGTGAAAATATATGTAGAGTTACACCAACATAAAGATAGTACAAAGACTCGATAGATGGCGCTGTGGTAGAGTAGTGTAGAGTTCCATTCGTTTCAAATTATTTCAAAGACATACGATACGTAGGGACCATTCAAATAATGAAAAAAAAATAACACTCAAATAATAAAAAATTATAACATCAAACCAAAATGTAGAGCAGCTGTAATTTTAGTTACATCACTTATTTAACACTTTGATACAATGTAGAGTGGTGCTTTTGAGTTTTCGTTTACCACAACTAGGTGTCGCTTCAACATTCAGCACCCAACATACTCTAACCGACGGTGTTAGGATTTTTCTACGAACCATGGGGTCGGCTGCGTTGTCTTATGTTAGTATCGCTTCTCGGCCTTTTGGCTAAGATCAAAGTGTAGTATCTGTTCTTTTCAGCTTAATATCTGAAAGTTCCCTCACTGAGGGACCAGTATATTAAACTGATTTTTGTAAACCGACGGGATGTTCGGGGCTCGCTCCACTCCATCACGGGTCGGCCGGCATTGCAGTGCCGCCGGATTGGCCCACATAATACTCTTTTAAATCATAATAGTATCTCAAAAACATACACAACGTTAGTTTAAGTATAGCTAGTTGACTCAGAAACACTGATGCCATATCTACCAACTTTTTGGTAGATCTACCACTACCAACACTACCAACCTAGACCTAAAATCTACCTATTTTTTTAATTTTCTATTAGTTAGCCGGTACCCACCCTGTTCTCTTCTTACTACTTAGTCTTGTGGCCCCAACCAAAATGCCAAACGTGTGAAGCCAACTTTATAAAAAAGTCTGTGGTAATTATTTATTTCTCTCTCACCTGTGTGCGGATATAATACTACTCTTGATGTGCGGTTTCGATTTGGATTGTGTGTGTGTAAGCTCAGTGCCGGATCTTCAATTTTTTTTGGGTGGGGCAAAAATTTAGAAATGCCGCCCCGCCCTCTTTTATTTATTTTTACCTTTATCATCCTATATTATTTCACTAATTTATATAATAGGTCCTCAAATTGATTGACATTTGGACAAAGCTGCAACTTTTTACGCAGCTGTGATCAGTTTCAGAGATATTACATCTCCTTGTCTTACTCCTCGGTGCCAATGATAAGCCAATGGTAAGCTCTTCATGTACTCGGCCTGACATAGTAGCGCTCTCGTACAAACATCTCAACAATTCGATATAGCAGTAGTCAAGTCAGGCACCGTTGGAGGGAATGAAACACAGCCCAAGTCTCGATCGAATCGAAGGCTTTCTCATAGTCCACAAACGCCAAACATAATGGTCAGTTATACTCTCCGCTCTTCTGTATAACCTGCCACAGCGTATGTAATATGTAGTCTATGGTGCTGAAGCCTTTGAGGAACCCGGCTTGTTCGGAGGGCTGGAAATCGTCAAACATATGCGCGAGACGGATCATAATGACTCTGGAGAATAACTTGAAGATGTGGCACAATATCGTAATGGGTCGTTAATTCTTCAATAAGCTTTTAATATCTAAGATAACTCGTAACAGATGTAAAAACGGCAAGATTAGTTTATTTTAGTCATTTTTATAATGTAATGTCGTATGGTCTACCGTTGTGGGGTACGGCTGCCGACATTGATACAATATTTGTGCTACAAAAAGAGCTTTTATCTACAACCTTAGACCACGTGACTCTCTTAAAGAACAGTTCAAAGAAATAAATTTGTTTTTTTGTAATGTAATTTTTGTATATTTTTGTCGTTCATAAGTGCTTTTTGTAAGCCTAATTTAAATAAATGAATTTTGACTTTAACTTATCATACCCGGAATATTAGGCTCTCTCCAAGCGGATACGAAAACTCGTTCGCAGAGAATTCTACTATTTCAATACAAGGTTAATTAAGGACCTTATTAAGGAGAACAGGGGGCCCAAAGTTTTCCAAAAACCACTTGGCAGGAGCATTCTGGTGAAGCTTAATATAGCAGATGGCCAACTACTCACATTACGCCAACAGATCCTGGAAGAGGTTGAGAAATTCTATGGATTTGTCGAGCGCTCATCAGTACAGACCGAAGACAGCGAAGATCTACGTGCCCTACTAAGGCACCATTGTACGTAGGATATGCCGGATGTTGACGTTAGCGAAATTAGTGCAGCACTGAAGCAACTGAGAAATGAAAGGGCCCCGTGGGATGACGGTATTACGACAGAACTCCTAAACACCGGTGGACAACCCATCCTTAGGACATTAGGTGAGCTCTTTTAATGCCGTCATCTACCTGGGAACTACACTGGAAGCGTGGTCCACAAGCGTTCATTAAGAAGGGTGATAAAGCTCTCTTGAAGAATTATAGACCGGTAGCGTTTCTGATAAGCGTCGGTGGCGTCCTTCTCCAGATTGTCCAAGAATAAGTTTACTTGGGCTAAAACTTGACCGGCACAATTTCGGAAGGGAAGCTAGTAGGAGGATTCATTTGGGCTGGCGGCATCAGGCAAGTTACATCAGATCTTCACGTCGACGATTCCGCAACGCTTAAGGACAAAAGTCTTTGAGAATACGTCCTACCCATACCAACATACGCAGATGAGACATGGACACTGACTGCGGATTGGTTCAGAAATTCAAAGTTACTCAACGAGCGATGGAGCGTGCTATGTTGGGAGACTCTTATACATAAAATCAGAAATGATGTTATCCGCAAAAGAACTAAAATTACCGGCATAGTTCGCCAGATTAGCGAACTGAAGTGGCAGTGGGTAATGATGTCGCAGAACCGATGGCCGTTGGAGCAGACGAGTTCTGGAGCGGAGACCGCGTCTTGGCAAGCGTAACGTAGGACGCCCTCCGGCCCGATGGACCGACAACTTGCGAAAAGTCGCTGGTGGAGTCTGGATGAGAAAAACGGAGGACCGGAATATCTGGCGCAAAATGAGACCAATGTCCAACAGTGGACTGCGATAGGTTGAATAGAGAGGGAAAAGGTTTAATCACCTTTCTTGAAGAAGAACACCACCACGCCATTGCTCCTCACCTTTGGTGTCGCACCATCACCGATTCCGGAATTAAAAAGCTTCTGAAGGGTCTTAAGCACTGGCGTGCCCCCTACTTTCAAAAGCTCTGCGGTATATCCGTCGTAGCGGGGGTCTAATAACGCTTAAGCTGTTTCATAACCATCCTAACCTCGGCAAAAAAGCAATGTCATTAAAAAGTTACAATTTATCAATTATTGGTATTGATATTAATCAATTAAGTTCTATAATGAAATAAGACTACTCGCCTCAGCTTTTTCGAAGTCACACTGGATGAAAAAGGCGTTTTATTTCCAATTTATTTTGTATATTTTCTTAAAAAACGTGGTCGCTTGATGCAAGTAAAAGGAGCTTAATTGTTTATTTTTATTTTTTTTTCAATTGTAGCTGTCCATCATGAAAATGATATAGCTTTAAAGCAGCTAAGTTGGCATCAATTAACATAGAGAAATAACTACGTAACTTTGAAATAATACACTGCTGCCCTGTATAGAGATCGACGAGAGAGTTTTCGTATACAGCGTCATTCCTCAGATCGCAGCTGCACCCGCCTGCTGACCGTGATCTGCGGGCGCCTATTTAGAACTATGCAAAAAAATGTAATGGTTCAGTAACATGCCTTACTCCGCGCTCCGGTTATCAGTCGTATTTCTATGGCCATGCACTTGTACTATTATTTATTCCGCGCGCGGGCAAGTAAGGTAAATGATGAGTGGTCCATTAGTCGGTTTGCCGCCCCCTGACCGTGCCGCCCGGGGCACGTGCCCCCGTCTGCCCCCCCCTAGATCCGGCCCTGGTTAAGCTTGCTATATTGCGAAATAGAGTGATTTTAATGAATATTTCTTTGCTCCTCGAAACTACGTTTAAACGGTGCTTGCATTAATTAGCGGTTGCGTGGCGTGTATTTCTTTATAATAATGGATTCTGATAGCAGCGAAAGCGAGACACAGAGTTCTAGGTTAGGAACTCCGCCACGAAAAACAAAGAAAAAGGCACTATGACCAAAAATATTCAAATTATGGAGAAGGATAAGGAATTTGCAGGTTGGCTTCAAGAAGTACTAAGGGTGAAGGATATTTTATTGTAAATCATGTAGGTGATCTTAAGTGTGCCCGCTGGAAATTTATTTTAAATAAACATGCATGTTAAAATTATTTAATAAAAATATGTACAACTTCAAAAACAATAATATTACGAACAGATCATGTATTTTTAATCTTAATTTTTTTCTAAGTTAAGAGGGTAGATCTACCAATTTTGAATTTACATTCTACCAACTTCTACAACATTTGGCACATGATCTAAACCATTTTCTAAAATTTTTGTTTGACCTTACATGGTCCTTCTGAGCAGTGTTGCAACACTGCCAGAAAGGACCATGTAAGGTCAAACAAAAATTGTTGCCTAATCGTTTCAGGGTTGCAAACGTACGAGGTTCCTCGTATAAATACGAGATTCGTAGTCTTCGTACGAGATACGAGGACGCTGTCAACCTGGTACAATTATATACGAGATTTAGTTACATGATATGCTACATATTAAAAACTAATGACATCTAAGAAACTTGAACTTTTAGACAAAAGAAATCCTTTGGTCGCATTTAGGTGATCATTGTTTGCAGACTACGAGCGTCGGTGGCTCAGTGGTGTGGACTGTCGCCTTCCTACTGGGAGACTGAGGTTCAAATTCCGACACGTACCAATGTATTTTCGAATTTCGAAAATATATGTACGTTTCCGACGCTCATACCGGTGAAGGAAAATCGTGAGGAACCTTCATGCAGCTGCGACAGAGATTCGAAGGTTGTGTGTGAAGTCGTCCAATCCGCACTGGGCCCGCGTGGACGACTAGGCCTAATCACCCTATACGGGTAGGCTCGTGCCCCCGGTGGGACGTTTAATGAGCTGATGATGTATGATGTTGCAGACTAATAGCAATGTCAACCGGGAACTCGATTATCAAAAAATCTTTTCCCCGTATTAGTCGTCTCTATCTATGCTAATGTTTATTTCATTTAGTATTTTTAATTATAAAAGCGTTATTTTTGATGTTCGAGGTTCGTAAGTCAAAGTACGAAATTTTAAGCTGCTATGTACGAGGAATTTCGTTTCGGAGTTGGCAACCCTGATCGGTTGGATTTGTAACAATAAAACTAAATAAACCCGACTGTTAATATCTGGTAAAGTGAGCAACAATCACAACGGTCCCTAACTGAATAGTATTTGCACATCATTGATATTGGCTACTATACGGATTATAGGTCCTTTGGTACCGTACCAAACAAAACATCCCTATAAGGATATTAAGCGTTCCAAAAGAAAACCGAAATTCTGATCATAATTAACCCTTTAACTGTAGACGGATGTATCTAACAGGCACAATTATATTTCTCCAGCACCGTAACTGGACTCAGACGGTGAAGTGGAAGAGTTGCTGTCTCGGGCCATGGTCATCTTGTGCATAGAACCGCAGCTACCTCTGCACTACGGTCAGTAAACATATCTGTATAATTATAAGCACTTATTTTAATAGAATCTTTAAGTTGTCAAACAAAAAAATATTTTAAAGCATTGTTATCTCACAGGATATATTCACGCGTTCAGACGTAAACTGCTGAATTATCTTGGAGAGACATGTTCTCGCCATGTAATTACATTGTCTCGTGCTATCTTGTATTTTTTATTGCATTTTTATAATAGTAGTTTAATATAAATTTCATAATTTAGCGACCCATTTGGTGTTGGCGTTGAGAGGTCGACTGCAAACACCAAGGGTTCCGGGTTCGATCCCTGGGCAGTACAAACATTTGTGTGCATGAACATGTCTGTTTGTAATTGGTCTGGGTGTTTCTATGTATAATATATATTATTTACAAAAAAATGTATATAAGTATATTTATCCGTTTTTTAGTACCCATATATACAGGCTTCACGCTTAACTTGGGGCTAGATGGCGCTGTGTGAATGTCAGTAATATATTATATTATATTATAATTAACTCTGGTCATCTATATGCTATGTACCTATGATGGACATACACACTGACATTTATCATCGTCAGCTCATTATAAGTCCCGACCACAGATTTCCCAATACAGGAGATGGGGCAACCGCGTTTAAAGTGCGACAAATGTAAGCTCAACGAGCATACACTGGCTGCCAGTTTACGCTCTGTGAGACGAGTCAAACGCACGAATATTAGAAGAAATTACCGTTTTTTTCCCAAAATGTCATCCTGTGCAAATTGTAACATGCCATCATCGCAATGAATCAGTAAATTACCAAGAAATAAATAACTTTTCACGGTAAGAAGAAAAGAAATTGCGACACTGGGACTGCCTATAAACTTGGCGGCTTGTCAGTGTAATTGTATATTCGGATGTCTGTGGTCCCCACCGAGGGCAACGAGCCTACCCGTAAAGTGTGTATAGGCCTAAGTCGTCCACGCGAGCCCAATGCGGATTGTGGTACCCTTCACGCACAACCTTTGAATTCCTTAATTTCCTCACCGTAAGAGCGTCGGATAACTTACATATAGTTTTTAAAATTCGAAAATACATTGGTAGTGGCGGTTATTTGAACCTGTATCCTCCAGATCGAAGGCAGCAGTCCCACCGAGCCACCGCCGCTTACCTACGTTGGAAATTTTGTACTTTATATGTCATGTTGTTGGTGTACCTAATTAATTAAATAATTTATTTTTATAACATTTTTAATGAAGTGTGTATAATTCTATTTTATTACATGTCAATTGTGTTTCCTTACAAGAAATTGCCTAGCATTTTTTTTTTTGTCATGTGTGTATGCAGTTGGTGTAACTTATTGTTATTAGCGTTTTTTTTTTTCTCTTTTTTTCCACTGCAATCCTGCGCCTTGACATAACTGTCTTGGCCACAGACATCCGAATATACAATTAGACTGGACAAGCCGCCAAGTTTATAGGCAGTCCCAGTGTCGCAATCTCTTTTCGGTTCTTACTGTGAAAAGTTATTAATGTATATGCTTTGTAAATTTTCTGATTCATTGCGATGACGACATGTTACAATTGCACAGAGATGGCATTTTGGAAAATCACGGTAATTTCTTCTAATATTCGTCGTCTTGACTCGTCTCAACAGAGCGTAAACTGGCAGCCAGCGTTGATCGTTGAGCTTACATTTGCGCACTTTAAACGCGGTTGCCCATCTCCTGTATTGGGAATCTGTGGTCTTGGCATTAGCTGAGTGGCACCATTTTGGTAGCATTATATTGTTATTGTTTGTTTTAACTACTAACATGTTAAATTTGTATTGCACAAATAAATATCTTTCTTTTTCAATGCAATATATCTATTAATATATAAAGCTGAAGAGTTTGTTTGTTTGTTTGAACGCTCTAATCTCAGGAACTACTGGACCGATTTGAAAAATTCTTTCAGTGTTAGATAGCTCATTTATCGAAAAAGGCTATAGGCTATATATCATCACGCTACAAGCAATATAAGCGGAGCAGAAATGAAGAATGTTACAAAATCCGGGGGGAAATTTTCTTACTTGGAGATTCCGCTGCGTACGCTGCGTAAACGGTTAAAGTTTCGCAAAAGTCATGTATGAGAGTATTGTTACCCTTTAAAGGTCTACAAAAAAGTCCCGCGACAGCATATGTTAATTTAAGGTTAGCTCACTATATTTTTTTGCTAAAAATTTTTCTAAAATAATGCATCATTTTGCGAAGGTATTTTCATAAATATGATATTAATCCTTATCCAAATAAATACTTTATTTATCACAAGTATTTCTTTTAAACAAAATTGCCCTTTACATCATTCAATTTAAATGAATATCTTATGAGATACGTTTTAACTATAACCTATATATAAACGAAGTAGCGGGTTAAAGAGAGCGTTAGGCCAAAGTAACTATTCCATGCGGACGAAGTCGCACGCAAAACCTAGTGTAAAAATATACCTAAGTTATGAAATAAAGCATTTATTATTATTAGTATTTTATACTATCTCAAATAATAAGTTATTATTATTACTTGACAGGTGTGGGTGTCTTTTGCAAGAAATTGCGACAGACATAGTCGCGGTGCGGTCGTCCGAGCCGTGTGCGCTCTCAGCTTTTGAGTACTTCGCGAAACTGGCTGATGCTGTGGCCGCTGCTTGCCTGGCTGATCCTGGTCAATATACCTGTCTTTTTGAATTTATATGGATGCGGTTAAACTAGGTGGTAGACTCGATACTAAGTCGTCTAGGTAGGTAGCACCGCAGTGTCAGATATTGTCCCGTGAAACAGGAATGTTATGCACTTTTGTGTTTCGGGATGAGGGCACTGTAGCTAGTGAAATTACGGGGCATGGGAGACCTAAACATCTATTTTCTCGGGTGACGGGCCGTTCGGCATTGATGGAAAAGATAACAGTCTGGTGAGCGTCCAGACCATCCTGTACACTTATCACAAAAAAAGGTTGAGAATTTATGAATTTTCAAATGAAGCCCCAATGGTTCGGACTGTTTTCTACCGAAAATAATCCAGCAAGGTACTCTATACTCGTAAAAAAAGTGTTTTTAACAGGCGTAATTACGCACAACTTGAAAACCATGTTTTTTTGTATATCAAACCTATTTTAGGACAACGTGGTGGGTAGGTAATGGACGTTGATGCTTGTAGTCGATTGGCGTGGATACCGTGATCAAATGATTTATGATCAATGTAAATACTCATTTAAGTTCCAGTGAGGGAAATATTAGACTGCAACAAAGTGTTAAAAAATTTTTTTTAATCTGAGAGCCATCTGCGTTCGTTTTTTGCCCGGTGAAGGAGTGAGGTTAACTGCGAAAAGTTCATGCATTTTTTTATGTTTTCTATTTGTGAACACAGACAACGGAGGCTGGTTGTTCATCAAATCAGCATGGGCCCAATGTCCGTGGGGTGATGCATCATCGTTGGCCGCCAGAGGGCGCCTCCACGCCGCCTATGGACTCGCGCTCGCCCAGACACAAGAGTCGGCAAACGTCCGCCAAGCATTATTGGCATTACTGGCGAGGGATATACACTTGTAAGTATATTTATCGCTTATATTCATTATAATAATAAATATCCACTGATATCCAGCGCCATCTAGCCCCTAACTAAGCATTAAGCTAGTAATTTCTAAAAACACATATTATACATAAAACTATTCAGATCAATGATAGACAAACGTGTTCATGCACACAAGTTTGTACTTTGTGCCCGGGGATTGAACCCGGATCGACCTTTGGTGTAAGAGCCGACGTAACCAACTACACCACATGGATGGTGAATCATATTACGTTTATAATACGTCCCGTCATATATATAATAATCCCTGCTTAGATAAATAATAAACTAACAAAAAAATGATTTTTCCAGTCAGTAAAATGACAAGTGCTACTGTCACTGATACAAAAAAGGGTGACCCGCTACAATAGTGACGTTCGACAATCAATAGACTTAAACATTTAGTCATGCTTTCATCATCATCATCAGCTCATTAAACGTCCCCACCGAGGGGCACGAGCCTACCCGTATAGGGTGATTAGGCCTTAGTCGTCCACGCGGGCCAGTGCGGATTGGACGATTTCACACACAACCTTCGAATCTCTTCGCAGGCGTGCATGAAGGTTTCCTCACGATGTTTTCCTTCACCGTAAGAGCGTCGGATAACGTACATATATTTTTCGAAAATTCGAAAATACATTGGTACGTGTCGGGATTTGAACCTCAGCCCTCCCGGTAGGAAGGCGACAGTCCACACCACTGAGCCACCGACGCTCTAGTCTAGTCATGCTTTATTAAGCTCGAATATCGTCTAAGTTTTAATTATAAACCTCGATTCTACCACATCACTTTTTATTTGGGACCAAAAACCTGCAACGCTGGAAATATTTTACTGACTACAATGAAAAATCGTACTTTAGATGCACAATCACGAAGAAATATCAACCGAATAATGTCCGAACCGCTTGACACATACATTGACTTATATATTTATGACATAAAATTACACATTAAAATTTTGACCTTAACGCGTCATTAAAAGGGTACAAAATTAAACGCACGATCATACGAATACTACTATGTCACTATGACATGTAACGAGCGACGTGATTTAAATGAAAATGTTGCCCAACTGCCGGATGGGTATTTTGTCGCGGACAAAATTTTGACTTTTTAAGTGAGATTTTTTATCTAAGTAAATAATGTATTTTTCTTTCACAGCATTGACAATGAGTTAATAATATCAGTGTGGATATGTTACGCGTGTCGTGTGGGCGCGTCGGCTAGTGAAGTGGGGGGCGCGGCGCTGGCGCTCCTGAGGCGGTGGGCCGCCCCCCCGGGACGGAGGACTCTATTGCAAACGGTCACCATGCAGCCGGCGCATCACAAACCTACCGCTAAGTAAGCATTTATAGTGTTTCTTAGATATATCACAGAGTGTATGGGAGGTTACCGCCATCTCTTACATTTAAATTCAAATCATTTATTTCGAATAAATAAAATCCATATAACATTGAATTAAAACAAATAAGATAAAATACATATAAACATAGAATAAAATTACTTAACTACATTAAAATAAACATGTGATCAATATTAAAATTAAAACAGTGTTACAATAATATTACTTGGTCTTTTCTGATACAAAAATGCTGACGTATCATTATAACAATACTGTTTTAAGAGGTTGCGGTTACCCCCCAGGACTAATGAGACTCTACTGATGGTGAAATAACAACTGATAAACAGTTAGCGTCGGTGGCTCAATGGTGTGGACTGTCGCCCTCCTGCCAGGACGGCTGAGGTGCCGCCACGTACCAATGTGTTTTCGAATTTTCGAAAAATATATGTATGTTATCCGATGCTTTTATGATAAAAGAAAACATCGTGAGGAAACCTGCGCAAGCGTGCAAAGAGATTCAAAGGTTGTGCGTGAAGTCGTCTAATCCGCACTGGGCCTGCGTGGACGACTAAGGCCTATACACCCTAACGGGTAGGTTCGTGCCCCTCGGTGGGGACGTATAATGAGCTGATGATGGAACAGTTTTATTCTCCATCATCTATCAGTTGTTGGTGTCCATTAATGCTGCTGTGTCTCATGGTCAGGCGTATCATTTACCATCAGGTGAGCGTCCTGACCGTCCTTCTAACATTATTTGTACTAGGCGCAAACAAAAATAATAGTCCTGCTTAATCTGACCAATCTTGCAACACAAATTTTACACACTCATTTTCTCTAGAATCTGTAGATTAATACTAGGAATGAAATAAAATTCTTATTGATGAAATGTGTCAGTGTTACTTCAAGTAGACAAGACACATGTAAACCATGATTTCCATCGGTTACAGACACCGCCTTCTATGCCTTCTGGGTCTCAGCGTATTGGAGACTGAGCCAGCAGACGTGGCGAATGCTACGCGTGCGTACGAGGCGGAGTGTCGTACGCAACTGGGCGCGGCCGCGGGGGCGGGGCCAATAGGGTCGAAGGGGGCGGGGCCAGTGGGGACGGGGCCAATGGGACCGAAGGGGGCGGGGCGATTGCCGAAGCTCGCAGCGATGCTGTACCCGCAAGCAACCCACTACTTTGAAGCAGAAGCGCAATTTGAGGCTCAATAAATGTTTGTTATTTCAAATAAATACTTGCGTAAGAGACTTTATCGAACTATATTGTGACCAACAAGAAATCTGAAAGATAGAAATATTATAATACTACTATATGATGACCGACAACAAATCAGATGAGATATAATCTATACTATATACGTACGGTCTAAAATGCACAGAGTTAATCTATCTATCGGTTCGGTAGTATATATACAGAGAATAGCCGGACCACTAAAATTTAAAAGGGACAACGTAGGTACCAAGATGTTCTTTGGATTCATATAGACATTAAAACAATAACACATAGAGAACTCCTAATAACAATTGTCATATTTTATAATAAACAATCAAATATGTATAAATAATTATAAAACAAAGCATGACATTGAGATCTTACAAAAATTACATATAATTTTAACTAATTTAAGTAAAAGCCATTTTTTTATAAGTAAATTTTAGTTTCATGCTATTGTAATATTAAAAACTTAGACGGCGGAATCTTATTTTCTAAAATAAAAATCTAAGTTTAAATATGTATAAATTACTCGTTGTAAGCCCTTTGGAAGACTGGTTCTTAGGTTAATATACAATAAAAATACAATGTAAATTAATTTACAATATCAGAGGTTTCCTTCATTTGATTTTATTTCATAGTTTGTTTAGAATCATATTATTTTATCATTGTTATAGGTAGATATATACGAAAATGTAAAAAAAATAATATCGATGGTAGAAAAATATATAAAATAAAATATATATATAATTTCTATATTGTTCTCATTGTTATTATTTTGTATATTTATATATATAAGAGTTATGAGTAATATAAAGAATAGGCATGATGACTGGGTCCTGAAATCGTAAGAACTATTTCATATTATTACAAATCTGGGTTAAATATACGATGTGCTTACTCTCAGCTCGAAAACTCACATTTTATGAATTTTATTAGTCTTCAAAGTTAGATGGGCAAGTCCATTTTTAAAGTACATTAAATGTCAAAAATTTGTTAACGAAAGGATAACACATACAATTTAAAGTAAGTTTTGCTATGAAACCGTTTTAGTAAACGCAACATTTAATATAGTTGTAGTACAAAATTCACAAACTATGCGTACTAATTACTGATGCGTGACGTCATAACTAGGTAGCCATTTGTATGAAGCGTTTTTGGGAAAGTCCATTAATGTGTTTTTAGAATTGGAAAATCTCTGTGAGTTTTAATGTTAACGGAGTAATTTTTTACCAACGTTTCTATTATTATGCGGACCATCGATATAATAACAGAAAAAAAAATGTCATCATCCCTATTGTAATCAGTTACTAATATAGTCTTGTAAAATATGTTTGTGTATAGTGTACCTACGGACATTAGATGTAAGTAGGATTTTTAAATTACCAAAAGCTACTTAGTACCATGGGACTACTAATAGCGGGTAAAATATTTAAAATCACATATCTTCAAGATTTTTAAAATGAAATCCTATTTTTAGCTTTTTACCGGCTTCATTAAAACCTGGATCCTATTTCCGCTAATTTTGAAATGCAAAAATAGGCGACACTTATCAATCGCAGCTCTGAATAAGAGGTAGATTCGATACTGAGTCATCTACGTAGGTACCACTACAGTGACAGATATTATCGTCCCGTGAAATAGGAGTATTATGCACTTTTGTGTTACCGGATGAGGGCACTGTAGCTAGTGAAATTACCGGGTAAAAGAGACCTAACATCTGTTGTCTCGGGTGACGGACACAGTGCGACATTGATGGAGGATAATAACGGTCTATTTGTTGGTCTCCTTCAGTGCCGCTCTGTCATGGTCAGGCGTATCACTTAGCATCATTTGAGCGTCCTGACCGTCCTGAATATATCGTTAAAAATTGAGACAATTCGATCCTATTAGCGCCATTTTAAAATAAGTTGGATTAAAGTAATAGCCTGCAATCCTAAGAAGCTGAAATAAATCCATGTAGTTTTACTATGCGGTATTCCCGTGCGAGGAAATTTAATTTGTTTAAACTCTCTCAGCAGCAGTCTAAGGGTCATTAAGTAGGTTATGCTTAGTTCTGCAAGAATTCCCTGCACACCAGCAAAGGGCATTTTTGTATCATCGCAAGGGACTTCGTAGCTATTGCACGAGATTTATATTGTGTAGATATAGGTTTTTTTTTTAACCTGAATTTTAATAGTTTCACTCTGCGTTCGTTAAAATAAAAAATATATCAAAGCAAATTTATGGTTTTATTTCAATCGCCAAAAGGTGTCTATCCTGTCGACAAATTTAAATACACGAAATCGACACAAGTTTTTATAGGTCAGTCAAGTTTACAGTGCATTAACTGTATTAAAAAAAAACTACACAAAAGAATATAACAAAAACTAATTATTTATGACAAAATTATCCATTCAATTTTGACCTTAACGCGTCAATAAAAGGGTACAAAATCAAAAGCACGACGACGTCTACTATGTCATATGACATGTAGCGAGCGACGTGATTATAATAATAATAATAATTTATTTCAGATTTATCTTGCGAATACATCATATTTGTTAGTACATAGATAAATAAAACTTATGAACTATTGTTAGTATATATTATTTTTGGTAAAAATGAAAAGCGAAAACTAAGTCGGCCCTGGAATCGTGTGTAAAGAATCACCGGGCCAACATTGGGGAGTCCATCGATCGCCAGCGTGCGCAAGATGGTGTTGGGAGTCGCGCAAGGCCGGAGGAGAGAGGCGCTCCGCTTGCGAATTATAGCGGCAAAGCCGTCGACGCGGCCTCCGCAAACATGCCTGCCGCGCTGCAGTAACGCGGCAGTCCCACTATACCCGGAACGCTTGTTATACTGAACGCGCAGATCGCTGTATGCCCGCTGCGTGTAACTAACCCACAGGCTACACGTTACAAGGACTGACAATAAGCTTTAAAGCGCTATTTTAACAATCCTCGTACACGTTTGAATGATGAAATATCGTTATGAATGAAAATTTTGCCCAACTGACGCGATGGGCAGAAACTTGCCGCAGACACTTTTTGAGTTAGCTTATGCATCTAGTTAGTTTATTGTTTATTTATGGCGGTGAAGTAAATAAATACAGAAAATTATATTAATTTATTTATTTCGATAAAACTATGTTTAAATAAATAATACCTAATTATCTCCTTCAAACCAATATTTAGTATCATTGAAATATTTATTGAAAATATGAGAACAAATTGTAAATTATATAATGTAGGTACCAAATTTATTAATACCAATAATGAATAAATATTTAGGTAAACAATTTAATTTAATATATTTATACTTAATATGTTCTTAGCTAGGAATATTAATCAAATATACTTGCCACCTGTTTACGCTCCCGACGGCCACTGATATCGTAAATATTTTATACTTCTGATTGTATATGACAAAACCCATGTATGATACGTCAAAAAAGATAAAACCAGTGACGTCACATGAAACAATTCATTATCAGTTATTATTACGTTACATAACTAGCATCACTATAGGTAACGCTTTATAAATTGTTTACATATTTAACAGTTTGTACAGATAAAATATGTATAGTTCATTGTGAGTGGCTTTAATTACATTATTACCCAAGTCAACTTCAATAAGTAAAACTACACACATAAATATTTGATTTGTAAGATACTGAAAAATGTATACTTTAGCTAAGGCATTTTGAAATATTGAATTAATTTCTCTTTATTCTGGACAACTATGACACAACACACCTACAATTTTAGTACATTATGTAGTCACTACCTAATGTTTTTCTACGGCACCTAATTGCACACAATAATTTAACTAAACTTTTAAACGTATATATCTGGTTACCTTACCCTAACATAGTATTTACTCGTATATAATCAATAGGTAGGTAGAAAGTATAAGGAAATATTAGTTACATATTTAGAAAACTTAGAACATTGATAGCGCTTTATGAAAAAATATAATTAAAATAAGAAATATTTTAAATAAATTTCATTTGTTAGTAGCGTTATTAACTATACTTAAAATTTTAAGTTTAAGCTACACTAAGAATAATATTTACAATTTTCTAAAATTTATAAATATAATTATCTTATTATTGAATAGTGCGTAGCAAATATTTACACTGGAGGATCCAAATATCTACTCTTAACTTACTCAAACAAATGATGAATTTGATTACTCCTGGAACAAAAAATATAAAATTGCTTTATTCATAACTTCGAATATGAATAAAGCTAAAACTATGTAAGCGATTTGTATGTGTTGTATGTGTTTTAACTGGTTTGTATGTGTATGTATGTTTAACTGGTTTTATGCCAATAATCTCACAATATATCTGACAACGTTATTTTATGTGTTTTGTTTTTAGTTTGACGTTAATGGATTTATTTAATTTGAAGCCATAGATTTAAATGTCAATGTTTGAAGCATCTTGTTGTGCTATTATATTTTGCAATTTGTGAGTTCATATAAAGTTCAGGGGACATGCCTACAACGAAGCTGGGTAGCAATTCACGGCCAAAGCGTACCTAACCAATGACACGTAATGCATAAATGAAACCATGAATCTTGAACAAGGATAACTAATGCGCACGAGATATGTATTTATTAAAATCCAACCTACTATGTCTACGATTGCCACCTTAATTTATTTGGCAACACTTAAATCAACCCACGTGTTGCCATCATATTTATCCCTAAGACAGCCAAAGACGCCTTAAAGCGTCACAAATCATATTTTTTTTCATTGGCTGGAATCCTAAGCGTTAAAGAGTCAATTCTTCTATTGTGTCTGGATTCTTAAAGGGTTAACTCCCTAGGCGTGTCATGGCATAAGTGTACATATTAAACGGTATTTTATTGTAGGCATGTCAAGGCTTCACGAGTCTTTTAGCGTTAAAATGAATGACCAATGCGATGACAGCAGAGGCTGTGGCGACCGCGCTCTGTCTCGGCGTGGACAACCGGCTTCCCCACAACCACCCTCGCGGCAACCAGCTCACCGCGTGGACGACGTCCAGTAACAGCTTACTGCTCGTGAGTGAAGCTTGGCGGTACCGAGCGATCGCACAGCGCGGTGCGTCCGGACGTTTACTGCGACGCCTGATTGGTGAGAGCCCGGAGCGACCTGGATATATGGATGTTGAATAAATTTATGTTACTGTAACTGATGGATGATGCAGTATATAAACTTAAAAAATATCTATATTATTACTGCCAATGGCGCCTTAAGGTCCTTTTTTTTGGATTCCCGGCGTTGGCTAAACACAACTTAAGTCGTCAGAAACATGAATTTATTATTGTGTCTGGATTTCTGGGTGTTTAAGAGTTAAAAGGACTGTTCACTGACGGGTGGCAAGATGAGTTTTACAGTTTTAAATCGAACAGTCCGCTGGAATAATGTCCGCTGAAAAATTATAAAATACTGTTAGAATTTTTTCATCGTCAGCTCATTATACGTCCCCACCGAGGGCACGAGCCTAACCGTACGAAATGCGGATTGACCGCATCACGAAATAACCTTTGAATTTCTTCTTGGGTGGCACAAATTTCCGCACGATGTTTTCCTTCACCGTAGAGCGTCGGATAAAATATAATTTCGGTAATTCGAAAACACATTAGAACGTGGCGGGATTGAACCTGCATCCTCCAAATCGGAAGGCAACAGTTCACACCATTGAGCCACCGAAGCTCGAGTATTGATAATAACCCAATATAATTCGTGGTAGAATTTAGTCGTCAATTTTATAGGATCTCTCCAATTTGCTTGAATTGTAGATAATAAAATAGTAAAATTTATCACTCATCGTACCCGTCTTATGATCTATGTACTAAATCTTTCCTTAAAAGCTCACATGTTTGAAGACGATGTGATAAATTAAGAAAGGTAAGTTCATGTAGGTGTACATATTTTTGGCTTCCTTAAGTTACTTGAATCACGTATTGTAGATATCTCATAAAAAACTAACCTTATAAATCCGACGAATGCTCCCAAAGCCCAAAAAGCTTGTGTGCTGTTCGGATTCTGTACTCCAGCTCTGGGGAGCAGACGAAGATCCGGTGTCCAGCAGGACACGAGCGTCTCTACTTGCAAATAAGTAAGCGTGAACGTGTTGTTGATCACGCCTAGTGTGCCCCAGAACGGACCATCCTGCAGATAAAAAGGGATTTGTCTTTGAGCATCATGTCTGCTATATTTACTAGGTGGTAGACTCGATACTGAGTCGTCTAGGAAGGTGCAGGAGTATTATACACTTTTGTGTTTCGGGACTGACGGACGTGTATTAAAGACCTAAAATCTGTTGTCTCGGGTGACGAGCGCAGTACGGCATTGATGAAGAATAATAACTGTCTATCAGTTGTTGGTTGTTGGTCTTCTTCAATGCCTCTGTCAAATATTTGAGTGCATGAACATAAGTGTTTGTATTGGTCTGGTTGTTTTCTATGTACCTATAATTTATATATGTATTTACAATAAAATGTATATAAGTATGTCTTACAGTTGTTTTACAAGGCTTCATGCTTAACTTAGGGCTAGATGGCGTTGTGTGAATGTCATTGGATATTTATTTGTTTGTGTGCATTACATCTGTTTGTAGTGGTCTGGGTGTTTCTATGTATGAAAGCAAGAAAATAAATGTATTTTTAATATGTGTATTTAAATAACTAAGTACTCGTATGTTGAACTGTTATTTAGTATGTACCTACTACCTACCCATATTATAGGCTTATTGCTTAGTTTGTTTCTATTTAACTATCACGTTTTGAACCTACATTCTTAATAGAACACAAACCTGCTTCCCCGTGCCATAAGCGAGAGCGTTTTTGATAGCGGGCGCGGTGTCAAATACTCTGAGCGTCGCCCTAGCCGTGGCCAGGCGACCGCTCGCCGCCATCAGCTCCTTCCTGCCCGCTACGGAGCCCCACAGCTTCAACACATAGCTGGTTAGGGACACCACCTGCAACGTACTCATTGATTATAAGGAAATAGTGATTCTGAAGTGAATGGGACTGTCAGAACCAACGGCGGATCCAGGGGGAGGGTCATGGGGGTCATGACCTTCCCCCTGAGCTATTTTTAAGTACTACACTAACGTACATTAACAAAATACCTTATAAGTTCTTAACTTGACTACTGCTATGTGTAACGACTACCATACTCGTAGATTGTAACTGGGGCCGACAGCCTAACATGCCCTTAGCAGCACGGAATCGCCTTTCTTTTTGAACAACCTTAACCAAATTGGGATAATCCTATAAAATTACTTTCACGATGCGGGATCTTGGGACTCGAACCCACGTCCCTCGGCTTAAGCAGCGATCAAACAGCAACGCTCCGACTACTGGACCAAGGAGGCTGGAGGATTAGGCCGAGAATCCTATTCAACCTATCGCAGTCCACTGCTGGACATAGGTCTCCCCCATTTCGCGCCAGATATCCCGGAGAATATAAGCGTCAATTTATAAATGAACTTTGTCTTTGACTTCATTTTATTAAGTACGTATTATAACTAGTATCTTCAAACCCATACTAGCAGATTTGTGCTAAAAAATACATCAATCAACATATTGCTTGACAATATCTTTTCCTATATAAACTGTCTGTTCCATTATCAAACACTTGTATTACCTAAATACCAAATTTAAGTGCTTCATAAAAAGATAAAGCAAATAACTTACCTTGTCACGATTAGTATGAGACTGTAACAAATCACACAGTTCGTTTATCAAATCCATAATAAGATAGTCTTCTTCTATTTGAGCGTAAACACAGACTGAAATGTAAAACGATTTTTTTTCTATACTATTATATCATAATGATAAAGTCCTATCATATCTAGTGATAACAAATCCAGCTGATTCATGCAAATATGTGCGAGTGCTCAGGCAAAACGTTTGAATAGAACTAATTTTTATACTCGTCATGACTTCGCATGACTGATAATGTCATTGTTTTTATAAGGTACGTATGTAATTTTAATATAGGCTTCGATTTTTTATGACATAGGTAATTTTACCAAGGCGAGTTGGACCGACGACTTGTGAAAGGTCGCTGATGGAGGCTGGATGAGCAAAGCGGAGGACCGGGATATGTGGCGCAAAATGGGGGAGACCTATGTCCAGCAGTGAACATAGGTCTCCCCCAAGGTTGAAGAGAGAGAGAGAGGTAAACCATTAAACTAATATTAGTTTAATAACCCTTATGTTTGTAAGAATAAATGCAAGTTTTTTTGTATATACACTGAACAGGAGCCCACTCAGCAATGTTAAAGTTTAACTAAGTAGTCGGTCATGTGGGAGAAAAAAATTAAAAACAGTTACATATTAAAAAACATATGTACATTTATTTTACTGTAATTATATACAATACATATAAATAACAAACGCAGGTACTATGAACTTATCAATTTCATTTGAAAAGTGCAAGGCATGTTGCGCAAGCGCATTTAAGAGGTTTCATCGGCTGCATAATAACAGTATGGCGGCATCTGGGTAATATCGTTTTTTCAAAAAAGCATTGAATGGATTAAGTAACGTTCAAGTGTATCGGAATACAATTTTAAAATTTATTAGACCCATCCTATGCACCAGTCATTTCTGTAATGTTTACATTCTTATAATAATGATGATAGCAACCGTTAATTAAATGATGGCATAGTAACACTTTCATAACCTACTCTAATGTTAAATCAAGGGAAAAAGCCAAAATAATAAACATAGCCAGGCATAACTTGTCCATAATTAAAAGTTACTAAATGCTACCTAATAGAAAACATTTTAATGTCTCGAATATACGAGTATTTAAAAAATACATAGTTAAATATAACTATTGTACTAATAGGATAATCATAGCACAAATGTAGTTAGCCCTAACGACTGTAGTCTTGAATATTACGTAATGACCTACAAGACAATTACAAGTCAGGTAAAAGCTTTCGCATAACACGACACCAATTAGTTTCGTAGTTATTAAAATATTGACTTCATAAACTGGATTTATACCACATTATAGAACTCATGTTAATAATGATTTAAACTCTAGAAAAGCAATAAACAACGAATCGAATATTTTCTTGCAATTAAATTATAAATAGTTATATTATAGGAAGACCATTTTAAAAATGTTGTACCTAATTAATCATACAAAATTTCATCTTATTGCAATATCCCTAGGGATGAGTAACATAATATTATCTTTAAGTCATATTGGGCAAGTTTGGTTCTATACCTAAAGGTAAATTCCTTCGATATAAACAACTACATTGAAGCACAGGTACTTTAAAAAAACAGTTGTTGATCGGTTTTACAAAGTATTGATAAACAAAAAGTAAGTACCGAACAAAATCCTATTTTGTACACCAGCAAAAAACATGTATTATGGTCAATTATGTTTTTCTTATTTAACTATAGAAGGAAGTTTTTATCAAGGGAAATACCCATTCACAATTGTATTAAAAAACTATACCATACAACAAAAAGTAACTGCACCTCTTTTGTACACCTGTCAAAAAAAAATTACAATCTGTACTCATTATTGTTCGCGCGCTTTTCTGACACATTTCAAACGCAACCGTCACTTGAGCAGTCTTTTCCTGGCAAAGTACAGGGCGATACCGATGACTGAGGACGTCGTTGCGATCGCCGCTACTTTAGTGGCGCCAATTTTCTCCCCCCAAAGCCAGCCGTCGGGCAGGCAGCTGACCGCGTGCGTGATGTCTAGACATAGTTTGCCGACGGTGACGGCCTGAAGTGCCAGTCTCACGTCGAGGTTCCGACGCGCGTCCGCTCCACCCTCCGAGGTGTTCTGGAGACAGCCACGGCTCCACCAGACCTGACGCATCGATCGGCCGGTTCTGTGGGGAATGCCTCGGTTATTGAAACCAATTCGGTGTTGCTGTTGAGACGTCGACTGCAACACCAAGGGTTCCGGGTTCGATCCCCGGGCTGTACAAACATTTGTGTGCATGAACATGTCTGTTTGTAATGGTCTGGGTGTTTTCTATGTATAATATGTTTTGTAAAAATTAAAATAAAAATATTTAAGTATGTTTACCAGTTGTTTAGTACCCATAACACAGGCTTCACGCTTCACTTGGGGCTAGATGGCGCTGTGTGAATGTCAGTGGATATTTATTTATATTGACGATTTATGTGGTGTAATGGTTGATAAGTCGGTTACAACAATGTATGAATGTTAAATAACAGAACATCTGAACATTAGCGCATTTTAAAAACGGCTCTTTTATTTAATATGACGTTGTACAATGACGTCATGTTTTAGATTATCGAATGAAAGATTCAATACCTTATTTGTAATTATTAAAAACGTTTTAGAAAGTTATGAATTTTCTAATATTTATTTACGGTTTTATTTATTGGTCTGATCAATGACCTAGATTGGTGAGGAGAGTGGTGTGCCTAGAACCTAAGATTATTGTTTACGTTTTAGTACATTTTGTTCATAATTATAATGTGTATATTTTCATTGGTTACTTTTTACTGTTAAGTTCTATATCTAAATCTACCGAATCTTGATTTGTCAGATTGAGTGATGACGCTGTGACGTCACAAAATCGATAAGATTATTTGAAGATATGAACAATCAATTTAAGTTTATGCGATTTAATGAAATGTCTAAATGATAAATTAGATGAAATCGCGGTGCTCCCGATTTCTGTATTTGTGTGTGTGGTGTGTGTGTATGTGTATGTGTGTGTGTGGTGTGTGGTGTATGTGTGTGTGTGTGTGGTGTGTGTTTGTGTCTGTGTCATTGTATAGTTAGAAAAACTTACTGTAACAACGAAATGTAGAGGCTGGCGGCCCACAGCGCTGTGCTCAGTGTATCCAGCGCATACGCGGTATCTGTATTCAGCTTGAGAATGCCGACTTCGTGCAGCCAACACGCCTTCTCCACAGGCAGGAATACCTGGTCCACACCATTGGCTAGGACGCCCAAGATGGCCGCCATCGTTGATGATTCCTACAAATAAATATATGTAATAATCACCTACTGCATTGGTCCGTGGTGGTAAGGGCCAAATTTCTACACAGCTATGCTGTGTGGGAACGCCAGTTCCCATCATGTTATAGGCTGATGATGATGATGATTTATCTTCATCATATTAGCGAGGTTGATGAAGTTTCCTCTTCATCAATGCTACAAAGAGCGCCCTGATGTATTACGGGTACTAATTAACTGAGAAACACACTCCTATACTTTTTTGTAAATAACTGCATATTATAATAGAAACACCTAAATCAATACAAACAGACATGTTCATGCATACAAATGTTAGGACTGACCCGGGATCTAACCGGGAACCCTTGGTGTAGTAGCCAATTAACCAATTATCAACCATTGCACCAATAAGGTTGTCAAGTATGTAGTGTCTTGTGACTGACTGATGATTTTACATTTTAAACATACAGTAAAGGAAAATTTCAGCATAGACTCATCAACATTGTGTACATTTAATACAAATACATAGAGCAAGTATATTGATGAGTGAAGTTACTGTTGTTGAGTGAAGTTAGTGAAGAAATGTAATGCACTACAATTCACTAAGTATATAGTGGTGGTATATAACATGATATAAAATCGACTTACATGTCTGCCAAGTCCATATGTGTATGTGTGTTTTATCATAGGGATGTCATCAAACAGCCTCAATATCAACCTGGCATTTGAGAGTCTGGAGCCTGCACTTTGCCATGATTTATCATTTTTTATGCAGCCATACAACTTGAATGCATAACATGCCAGACGGACTACCTGTATGAAAACAATAACTATAAAGAAATATTTAAAAAAAAACTTAAATTGGTTATCATATTCTGGCTAAACTATACTATGTGGGCCACAGAGTTGGTCGTTGAAATTCTTATGGTTGGAGGACCTCACTATAAGGTATAGTTGTATAAAATTTGAAGGTGAGGAGATTTTTAGTTTTCGAGAGTTTTATCATTAATAATGATTAAAAAATAAAAAAAATACTATAAGGTAATTTTTTTTTGGGTCTGGCAATTGGGCTCTTTCATGGCATGTGAGGCTATCTTGCGTTTTGTTTGACTTGTAATGTTTTCAATTGCATGAAATTACTATAACAGTTAAAAATATTTTGTATTTATTTCAAGGTTATCATATTATATTTTGATACAAATTAAAATAAAAATGTTTTGTAACGAAACGCACGTCGCAGCCATCTTGACACAAAACAGGAGGATGGGGGGGGGGGTCTCGGGGGGCGCAGTCCCTCGCTATGAAAAAGAAAACAATACAATACAAAGAGTACATGCTCAGAAGGTTAAGATTATTTTTTTTCGCTCTTCACCCTCGCTCTGCTCCAAGAAAAGTGTAGGCGCTGTAGTTAACAGTTACCTACTTAGGTTAGGTAAAACTTTAGGACCTACAAAATAGGTTGAATCATGGGCAATGAAATCTAATTTGAGACACCCCGACACGGATAGGAGGATCTCGAAAACTAGAGGTTTCCTCAAGAGGGGGAGTGGAAGGGAGGTCCTTAACCCCCCTCACTCTTTCCCTTGCTAAAAAAACCTCTTATATGTGCAGCCCATATACTACAGTTTTACCCATATTTTTTATAATTTGAACAGGAAATGTATTATTTTAAATTTTTTTAACAATTACAAAGCAGTCTAAACTTGTTTTACAAGGATATAACAACATTATTTTTCAGTGATATAGAATATTTGATAAAATAATTTCTATAGGATTTTAAATCATTTAAGCAGTATAATAATAATTATGTTAATGTATACTATGCTGTATTATACAGTAGTCATAGTTATAGTACTAGTTTAGTTTCGTATTTTAATTGTTTTTTAATATATTTTTGTATATTTTTTGACGTTCATAAGTGCTTTTTGTAAGCCTAATTTGAAATAAAATGTTTTGACTATACACAAAAAGTTTCCTATTTATATGGACCTGTCTAAAGTAAATTTTAATAATTTCAAGGACGGACAGATACAGTTTCCGCATACTTTACCTTATCTCTACCATTGTAACTGTCCAAAGTTCACAAACATCTTCCAGTGCCGCAGACATGATGCTAAACACTAAACTATCACTTAAATGCACAAAACTTTATCGTACTGATAAAGCGTGAAGTTTATAGGAATCTAACACGGCACGTCCGTGCGATACGGTAGCTTTACGCGTGTTAACTATCTCATTTCTCCAATCGCCGCACTACGAAGTTCGAAAAACCTTGAATTGGAAAGGTTACTTGTTTGCTTAGAATTTCGCAACTATAAAACAGCTGAATTTGACATTTCATTATGTCAGTGAAACGTGTCTTGCAATGTCAACTTGTGTCTACTGCTTTACGAGCTTTTAAGTCGTATCTTTATAATTATAAGTAATACAACTGCTTTAGTTGTTGTAGTTATAGAACGGGCCACTTTAATACTGTTTAATTTATTTAAATTTAAAATTATGTTGTACGATATCGTTACTTCGTAAACTGTTATTTCGTTCTGAAACACAAATAATGACAGACAAGCCAATTGACACTGACAGTTAACACCAAAATCATCCAGCTGATCCCTCAAAATGTGTTTATATTGTGATTAAAATTGTCTATTCGCTGTATTAATTATTATTGTAACCATGAAAATCTTCAACATAACTGATATACCCGAATTCTCGAAGAAAGATAGGATAGTTGTAGTCGGGATTATTGGAAAATCTCCATACCGGCTTCCTAACAAGACAACGCCGATTTTACCTACGGTATCAAGTGATGAGGTACATAAGAGTAATGCTAAACCCGTTATCTTTTCCTGCATCTTCAATAATTTAGAATATATCGTCATAGTCAGTCACGTGCACTCCATATATGCAAATAAGCAGTGCTTACCCTATGCGTCCATATAACCCGGAAAATCACCAACATACTTGATGTCCACTTATGTGCACCTTTTCCTCTACAGAATTGAAACCATAGGTGATCTGCTGTCATGAACAGCACTCAATTTGATAAAAAAGAAAATTATTATTTGTTTTTGCGATTATTGTAACTCACTTTGCATATATTGATCTCTAATAGGAACAATTTCTCCTTCACAAGTTAGCACTAAATAAACCCCATTACCCTTTTGGAAATTGTATATCATATCTTTTATTATTTTATAAGACTTAAATAATGTCACTATAGGCACTAGGGTGTGAGAGAGTGGGTGATAAGTATGGAGATTTTTTCCATAATTACTTTCAAACTCAGACTCAAATATCTTTAAAACTTTCATGTTATAATTGAAAATATTATTCTCATAACAGAACGGTATAGAGTGCCACTGGGATGAGAAACAAGGTGTGTTATACCTACATGCAGTCACATACTTGGACACTAAAAGGCTGGCCGAGTTGGCAGCAGACCTCAATGAAAACTCCAAGAGTACAGAGAAAGAAGCAGACGCGGAGGACTGGCTGGTGGCTTCTGGGGAGCTGGCAACCGACTCCTGTAAGATAATGGCACTGCTGTTCCATCTGTGCCATATTGTGGTGCTCTCGTCACCGACTCCTGTATTTGATATGGGATACCTGCAGCTGTTTAAAGCTATTGATGCATACAGGTGGGCTATGGTTTTGTTTCAATAAGTTTCAGGACTGATTCCAATTTGAGCAAATCAAACGTTCTGCAAGGAGACTACCTCTCAGACTAAAGTTCCTGCAGTGGGAACTACATCTCAGACAACAGGTTGTGCAGTGGAGACTACATCTTAGACCGAAGGTTCTGCAGTGGAGGCTACATGTCAGACCAAAGGTTCTGCAGTGGAGACTACATCTTAGAGTGAAGGTTCTACAGAGAAGACTACACCTCAGACCAAAGACACTGCAGTGGAAAATACATCTCTGACAACAGGTTCTGCAGTGGAGGCTACATCTTAGACCACAGATTGTGCAGTGCAGACTACATCTGGGAAAGCATAGCTTAGGATGCACCCAGCCCACTACCATTAGCAAGACTACTGTCCAACAGGACAGTAGTCTTGCTTGCAATTATCATCAGGTTAACTATCTGCTCATTAGCCTACCTATGACATAAACCAATCCAGTTACAGCCCAATCTCCCCACAGCCATTCTGTGCAGGTCTGTGCTTTACCGTAGGCCGTTATAGGCGATGAAGATATCCTTAATATTAAGTAACTGAAGCGAGTGTGGGCTTGCCTATGAAATAAGAATCTGTATCAAATCTGGATGGTGGGTTGCAGCATAATCTTGCATTAACTATCCTGTGCTTGAAAGCCTGTGCTGCTATAGGCTGATGATGATGATGAAAACATCTTTAATATTATATTCCAGGTCAGAATTATCAGCACAAGCGGCCGCAGCTCTTACGGAAGCGGGCGCAGGTGGTGCGTGGGTGACCCACGGTCGGTGCTGCTGTCCACGACTCCTGTTTCACTTTAGACGAGCGCCGACGCCGCTGAGGAACGCGCCGGCCGCTTTGAAGAGGCTCGAGCACGCTGTGGAAGACCAGCTCTACTTTATACTGAGGAAGGCCAGGATTATTACTAATGTTTGGTTGGTATTATTGTCTGAAGTTGTTTTGTTTATCTGGTACTTGACAACTGTTGACATACTTTTTATGAACTGTCAAAAAGGAATGTTTCCATATATTTTGTGTGAGATTAGTGATATGTGACGTCATTGCTCACTATCATCAATTGACCTCATATTTATTGGTCTCAATGTATTTAAAAATACAACATTGCAAATAAACATACTTGATCAATGAAACGAGATATAAAATAAGGTGCGCCTTTATAAAAATAGAGTTTGGTACTTTATTGCAGGTGGTGGAAAATATCGAATTGTTATATATATTTTTTCCATAACTAAACTACACACTTAAATATAATTTATGTACAAACTCAAATCTAACAAGGGATTTTGCAGTCCTTAAAAGCACTTTGGAATTACATAGACCACATTTTCCTATTGTTTATTTTGAAACTCCCATAGTGGATGTAATTTTTTTGAATTCACTAACTTTACCTTTTTCATAATCTTAGTTTGGGTATGAAATTACAGTGAAATAGCTACTTTGTGGGTGTATATTGAGACATGGACACTGACTGCGGGATTGGTTCAAAGCACAAGATCAAAGTCACTCAACGCGTAATGGAGCGAGCTTTGCTCGGGGTCTCTCTTAGAAATAAGATCAGGAATAATTTAATTCGTAAGAGTTACCGACATAGCCTGCCGGATCAGGAAGTTAAAGTGGCAGCGGGCTGGTCACGTATATCGCAGATCCGATAGCCGTTGGAGCAGACGAGTTCTGGAGTGGAGACCGCGTCTTGGCAAGTGTAGCGTAGGATGGACCGATGGACCGATGAATTGCGAAAGTTCGCTGGTGGAGGCTGGATGAGGAAAGCGGAGGACCGGGATATCTGGCGCAAAATGGGGGAAACCTATGCAGTAGTGAACTGCAATAGGTTAAGGAGAGAGCAAGAGAACGCTATAATCAGTTAAATCGGTAATAAAATAGTAAATAACACATTTATTCAAAAGTGCCCTCTAGCCCCAAATTAAGCAAGAAGCGTGTACTACACTAACTAAATAATGGATAAAACTAAGAGATGTTGACTATAATTTAAATAATATTATACGAAAATAGAGAGCGTCGGTGGCTCAGTGGTGTGGACTGTCGCCTTCCTACCGGCAGGGCTGAGGTTCAAATCCCGACACGTACCAATGTATTTTCGAATTTTCAAAGATATATGTACGTTATCCGACGCTCTTACGGTGAAGGAAAACATCGTGAGGAAAGTCATGCACGCCTGCGAAGAGATTCGAAGGTTGTGTGTGAAGTCGTCCAATCCGCACTGGGCCCGCGTGGACGACTAAGGCCTAATCACCCTATACGGGTAGGCTCGTGCCCCTCGGTGGGGACGTTTAATGAGCTGATGATGTATGTGATACGAAAATATAAAACATCAGTATTACATTACAAAATATATTCAAATGTCAATTCCAGCGCAAAGTCCCTACTCGCGATCCCCAAGAACGAAGAGTTCGTGTTCATGAGTGCCGAAGCAGAGGCTGCGCGTGATACGAGCGCGTTGCTCCGCGCGTTGGTCCGTCGGTGCGCGGGCACTGAACCGGGCCTCGCCCCGTCCTTCGCGACCTTCCTCCGGGCGCACATACACCAAGCATTTGGGGAGGGGTTCGATGACAACGTTGGCAAGTACGCCATGAGTACTTCTTTTTTTGAGGTGAGATTTTAATAGGTGGTGGTAGACTCGATACTGAGTCGTCTAGGTACCACCGCAGTGCCAGATATCGTCCCGTGAAACAGGAGTGTTATACACTTTTGTGTTCCGGGATGAGAGCACTGTAGCTAGTGAAATTTTCGGGTATAAGAGACCAAATTTTTTTTTTATGCTATAGCAGGCAAACGAGCAAACGGCTCATCTGATGGTAAATGTCACCGCCGCCCATGTACATTTGCAATACCAGAGGGCACTGAAATGCGTTGCCGGCCTTTTATCTGTTTTCTCGGGTGATGGGCGTAGGGCAATTACCGCAAAGCAATGACTACCTACTATTATCAATTTTTCAACACTGCATCTGTCATAGTCAGGCGTATCATTTACCACCAGTTGAGCGAAATGTCCCGTTTCTTAATGTCATAAAAATAGGGGTCTGAGTTGGGTCCTTGTGCAATATAAATACGTGTTTGCATTTTGCTAAAACTGCTATTTTATGGGACAATATCTGGCTCGGAGGTAGTGTCTACCTAGATGACTATGTATCAAGTCTACCACTTACTTTTGGGTCAGAAACTGACCTCTCAGTCAAACTGATGTTAATATCAACATCATTATCATGAGCTCATTAAACGTCCCCATCAACCTTTCTATATAGGGTTTATAAGCCTTAGTCGTCCATACGGGCTCAGTGCGGATTGGTCGACGTCACGCACAAAGTTTTGAAATCGCATCCATGTGCATGTTTCCTCACGATGTTTTCCTTCACCGTAAGAGCGTCGAATAAACGTACAAATAATTACGAAAATTCGAAAAAACATTGGTATGTGGCGGGATTTGAACCTGCACCCTCCAGATCGGAGGTCAACAGTCCACACCAATGAAACACCGCTGCTCTAACTTGACTTATACGAGTACTTTCTGCAGTTGCCAAGTGCGGAAAAGTTGGCGCGCCGCGGCGGGGGCATTGACCCCGCTGTACTTGAATGACACTGTACGCGAGGGCGATAACCCCGGTGCATTGTTCGATGCGCTTGCCACTGATGTGCGGTTCTCCGCTGCTAGGTGTGCTAAGGTAAATTAAATTTTTTTTCATTATGGGCTTGCTCTTGAGCACAGACTATCCTAGTGGAAATGACGTGCTCTAAGGTGGAGCGAGCTTGTCCAGAAAAGGCCAATTCACTCGAGTTATGAACAGGTAGAGGTGTGTTAAAGATATTTTGCAATATTAATAATCAATAGACAAACTTGATGCACAATCACGAAGGTCAACCAAAATATTTCCAACCCGCTTGACACATAGGTTGGCAATTTGACACATGTTATATTTATGACATACAATTATTAATTGAAATTTTGACCTTAAGGCGTCATTATAAAGGTACAAAATCAAAAGCACGAGCATACTTACAGTGTCACTATGACATGTAGCGAGCGACGTGTATTATGGTTAAAGTTTTGCATAACTAACAGATGGGCATCATTTTGCCGCGGACACTTTGAGTTGGGGAGAATTTTCATTCATAATCACGTCGCTCGCTACATGTGAATGACATTGTAGGGTGCTCGTGCTTTGATTTTGTACATTAAATGACGCCTTAAGGTCAAAATTTCAATGAATAATTTATGTCATAAATAATGTGGCGGACCTATCATCTCGTCAGTGCTGGTTGAAGGAAAACAACTTCTTATGCGACCATCGTTTATTCTCCAATAACTAAGACTAATACATTTATTTGATGTTAGTATACAAGAGGGTTATGTTTATGTTAGAACATTATAGATACCTACATTACTTCTGAGTACATTGACCTAAATTTAATATGCACGTGGGGTGGCATATATCTTCCCCCTTTATTTAAAAAGTTTTTTAGAAAATATATTAAAATGTATATGCCAACTAATGATTACTCTTAAAATTACACAAACGGAATACACTTCACTACACTATTTAAAAAAAAAAGTCTACTACACAATAACTTGTTTTGCGGGGAAGAGCGTTTGACCTCGCTCTTCTTTGGCCACTACAGCAGCGGCAGGATGGACGGGTACCTCACGCAGCTCTCGACGTATGTAATTTCCATAGTTGTATTTGCAACGTTTCCACATGAAGTAGAGTAGAATCGCGACGAGAATTGTCGTAATTGCTATAAGGTAGTTTTCTGTTTTCGAAACGTACTGGTGTGTGGTGGTCTCCGTTGCTGATGCTGCGTTGCCCGCTCCATTCTGGGCAATAATTATCTCTTCCTTTGCTATACGGCTGCTACCTTTTCCCATCTTCTTGCGTTTGTGTAATATTATATGAAAAAATATATGCGAAAATCTCGTGCGCGTTGATTGACGAAAAATCAAAGATTGAATCGTACCACAGGCTTGCTCACTCGACCCGATCTGGTTGTGATCTCTTTGTTGATATTGAGACCCACCTTATTTGTCCGAGAAGTGTCGTTTTCGAATGATGTAATGGTAAACGCAGGCTTGAGACGATCTATACTGATTATTTTCTCTGTATCTGCTTGTAATATCTTAAAATATTTATCGTTTCTCTCTAAAACCTTGAACGGACCCGTATAAGGTGGCGTTAAAGATTTCACTATTCTATCACATCTAACAAAAACATGAGTGCACTTTTGTAAATCTGGATGAACGAAAACGTTCGCCTGTTTAACTTCTCGTTTTGGTACAGCTGACATATTAGAAATCTTCTTGCGTAAGTCGCTTAAAAAATTTCATTCTCGAAAATTATTTGCCTTTGCGGCTGAAAATAATCGCCTGGTAATCTTATGACCTCGCCATAAATCATCTCAGCGGCACTTATTTGAGTATCATCTCTTAAAGATGCTCTCAAACCTAATAGCACAGAAGGTAATTCTGCAACCCAATGTGTTGTGTTACCTCTGCATACCAAAGCGGTTTTTAAAACTCTATGCCATCGCTCTACAGTTCCATTTGCTTGAGGGTGGTAGGCACAAGTTCTTATTTTATGAATACCCATTCTTTTAGATAGGTTCAAAAATAAACTGGATTCAAATTGACGTCCTTGATCCGTTGTTATCCGTAAAGGACATCCAAAACGACATATCCAACCCGAATAAACAATATTTGCTATGGTCTCCGCTGTAATATCCTTTATAGGGAAAGCTTCTGGCCATCCGGTTTTTCTATCAATCATCGTCAATAAGTAGCGATACCCATTGCAATACTGTAGAGGACCCACTATGTCCAGATGAACATGTTCGAAGCGGTTGCTATAGGTAAAATTACCAAAACGTGACATGGTATGTCTCTGAATCTTGGACTTCTGGCAATCTATACAACTTCTGGCCCATAAGGTAACATCTTTGTTTATAGATTTCCATATATACCTTTCTCGCATCATCCGTCTCGTTGTTCTAATACTCGGATGACTGACACCATGTACAGCGTTGAAAGCTAACTCCCTGAATTCGTGTGGCAAATATGGTCGAACGTTGCTCATCGATACTTCGCAGTAAATAGGTACATCTGTATTTGGTAATCGTAGTTTACTGAACTTTAGGTGTTTCGATTGCTTGAGAATTCGTAATTCATCGTCCGATTCTTGTACCTGGGCCAATTTTCTGTAATCTATTGGCGAAGGTATTATTGAAGCTATCCTGGACAAAGCGTCGGCCACCACATTTTTGGAACCACTAATATGTTCGATTGTCGTGGCAAATTGCATGATAAAGTCTAAATGGCGTAACCTTCTAGGGGTGTCATTCTTACCAATTGCATTTTTCTCGAATGAATGGATCAATGGTTTGTGGTCTGTATAAATTGTTAGTGGTCGTCCTTCTACTAAATAACGGAAATGTTTAATAGCCATGTATATTGCCAATAACTCTCTATCAAAAGTGCTATAACATTGTTGTGCCTTGCTCAACTTTTGAGAAAAAAATCCTAATGGCTTCCAATCATTCCCATCCTTTTGTTGCAATACTGCTCCCGCGCAAGTGCTCGAACAATCCGTCATAATAGCTATGGAGGCATCTGATGACGGAAATGACAGCATAACGGCATTCTGAAGCATTTCTTTGCATTGTTCAAAGGCTCTAGAAGATTCATTGGTCCATGTTATCTGAGTATTGTCCTTTTTCCTACAACCGTGTATGTAATTGTTTAGCTTAATTTGAACATCGGCTGCGCGTGGGAGATGAGACCTGTAGAAATTTAGCATTCCTAAAAATCTTCTAAGCTCTTCTACTGTCTTTGGCTTGGGATATTCTTGAATGACCTTGATTTATCTTCCAATGGTCGTAATCCTTCTTTCGATATGTGGAAACCTAAAAAATCTAATTGAGATTTTCCGAACTCGCATTTTGCCATGTTAAGTGTTATACCAAACCGATTGAGTCGTTCAAATACTTTTCTCAGATGTTCTTTGTGACTATTCGAGTCCGATGATGCAATTATGACGTCATCAATATAACAGAATAAAAATGGCGTATTTGTAAAATTTGGTAAAAAGTCAATATCTTGAAAAACAACATTATTAAGGAATCTTTGGAAGGTTTGAGCTGCATTTCTTAATCCGAAGCTCATTTTTGGAAACTCGTATAGCCCAAATGGAGTAGTTATTGCTGTCTTTTCGATATCGCTCTCATGTACACTTATGTTATGGTATGCTCGTTGTAAATCCAATCTTGAAAATATCTTCTTTCCTGCCAGCAAGTAAGTACAGTCTTGTATGCGGGGAATCGGATATCGGTCTGGTTTCGTAATCGCGTTGAGTCGACGGTAATCTCCACAAGGTCGTAATTCTCCATTTTTCTTTGTCACAACATGCAAAGGAGTCGCCCAACAACTTTTGGAAGGTCTACATACACCCATGTCTATCATACGTTGAAACTCGGCCTTTACCTTGTTATATTTATCGGGAGGCAAAGGTCGCGGACGCGCGTATACAGGTGGTCCGGTAGTCTCTATGTGATGGACGACAGAATGTCGTGGAGTCTCCTTAAAACAAAGCGGTTTTGTAATATCAGGAAACTCTAACAGTAGATCACTATAAACGTTTTTAAAGTCAATTGTGTTCACTGGTAACTGTTTAGACAAAGTCACTGAGGCAATAACACTTAAGTTTGTCACTTTGTCTATAAGTTTTTTATGGCAAACATCCACTAATAGTTTATAATGTCCTAAAAAGTCAGCTCCCAGTATTGGTTGCTGGACCTGAGCAATAACAAATGTCCACTGGAAAGATCGACGCAAATCAAAATCTAATTGTAAAGTCTTAACACCAAAAGTTTTGATTTCACTACCGTTTGCAGCATATAGTATATAGTCATCACACATTGCACGGTTTTTTATTTTTGTCACAGGTAATACAGATATATTTGCACCGGTGTCCACTAAAAACTTAAGTCCAGATTTCTTGTCGAAAACACATAGGCGGTGATGAGGAGTAATGGTGCTGATCTCCGCCGGCGATTGCACCTTGATTAGTTTTCCTGATCGGATTTTTTATTCCATGCACACGGTTCTATGCATTTCTTTGCTCTATTACGGAACCGATGATGATAAAAACATAACCAGTCAGCATTTTCGGGTGTGCGACTGCGACGAATCATATTACACCGTCGTGACGTGGACCGCGAGGTTGACGAAGAAAATTATGTTTCCGATAGTTTGATCTACCCCTTTGCAATTCCTTCACTTGCAAACTGAGCTTTGAAATTTCGGAAATGAGAAATGCGTTGTCAGTACTGCTTGAACCGGTTTGCATTGCCGCGACGTGTAGAGGTTGAGAATTCTCCATCACCTTATCGGCTATTGCTGCTAACTTTTCAAAGTCTTGCCCATCACACACTGCTAAAACTCCTCGCACTGACGATGGAAGGTGCCCTTGCCACATTAAAGATAATGTGTCGTCACTAATTTTACCACGCGCCAAATCTCGCATACGGCGCAATAGCTGAGAGGGTCTTTGATCTCCCACTCCATTTCGCTAAGAGTTTTGGACTTGTCGGTTCGGACTCTTCATAAACTGCAAGTAATCGACGAGAGTCTCGTATTTATTGACTTCTGGAGGCTTGAGTAATATGTCTGAGACCTGTTGGATGCATTCCTTGCCTAATTTAGCTACCACCAAATTGAATTTTGTTGCATCACTAACTTTTTGCGGTCCCAGAATCGCCTCGCATTGCACGAACCATAATCTTGGCTGATCGCACCAAAATTCAGGTATTCTTGATGAAACTGTCACTGGTGCCATATCCATAGAATCATCCTCGTTGGGAGAGTTGTCATGCTTTAACTGTGCTGCATGTTTGATAAAGGCATCTTGATAGTTCGCGGAGTCTTAACTGGTCGTGTTACTTGAATGTCGGGGGTCACCAATTATGTGGCGGACCTATCACTCTCGTCAGTGCTGGTTGAAGGAAAACAACTTCTTATGCGACCATCGTTTATTCTCCAATAACTAAGACTAATACATTTATTTGATGTTAGTATACAGAGGGTTATGTTTATGTTAGAACATTATAGATACCTACATTCTTCTGAGTACATTGACCTAAATTTAATATGCACGTGGGGGCATATAAATGTGTCAAGTTTGTCAACCTATGTGTCAAGCGGTCGGAATTTTTTGGTTGACCTTCGTGATTGTGCATCAAGTATGTCTATTGATTATCTAATATTGCAAAATATCTCTAACACACCTCTACCTGTTCATACCTCGAGTGAATCGGCTTGTGAAGCTAACAGATGGGCAACATTTTGCCGCGGACACTTTGGAGTTGGGGAGAATTTTCATTCATAATCACGTCGCTCGCTACATGTCAATGACATTGTAGGGTGCTCGTGCTTTTGATTTTGTTCCCATACTAGGACGCGTTAAGATAAAATTTTTAATGAATTTACGTTCTAAATAGAAGAATAAGTATACATATGTGTCATTGGACTTAGGCATTAGGAAGATTGTTAAGTTTGATATCATAAGTTACATTGTTTTTGTTTTGTACTTTGTGTGATCTACTTGTAGGTTAAGTTCCTAGACCGGGATTTTGGGAAATTCACCTGATATGTTAAATAATATTGAAAAAAAGTTTATTAAACAAATTTATTTTGTGTGAGTGTGTGTGTGTGTGTGTGTGTGTGTGTGTGTGTGTGTGTGTGTGTGCGTGTGTCTGTCTCTGTGTCTGTGTGTGTGTGTGTGTGTGTGTATGTACATTTTATTTAAGTGTTTGAAAGTGTTAGTAAATAATTGAACGGTTTTTTTACGACAGGTGTTGCCGATAGCGCAAGCATCTTACGCGGAGGGCTTGCCTTCACACTACTCTTCACAACATCACGCCCATAAGGTTTGTCTATTTTTTTATATATTGTATCTCCCTTTTCAACCTTCGCAGTCCACTGCTGGACATAGGCCTCCCCCATTGTGCGCCAGATATCCCGCTCCTCCGTCTATCTCATCCAGCTTCCACCAGTGACCTTTCGTAAGTCATCGGGCCGGAGGGCGTCCGCATATATATTGTTAGATCGCATTGTTTTGTAACTTTTAGATGTACTGTGTATGCTTTTATCTGTCGATAAAGATATATTATTAATATTTTTGTTTCACTTTGTTTTCTATTAGGATTACGTTATGTGCATTGATACATTTGTTTCAGATTGGATTTTTGTGGAATTAAGTTTGATTTCTTGGTCCTGTGCCCTCATGCATGCTGTGTGCATATGCCCCCTGGTATTACAACTAGTTATGTACCTATCAACATGTTTGTAAATGTAAATTGCGTTGTAATGCTGTTTTGTGCACTTTTAAATAAATATCCACTGACATTCACACAGCGCCATCTAGTCCCAAGTTAAGCCTGAAGCTTGTATTATGGGTACTAAACAACGGATAAACATACTTATATATTTATTTTTGTAAATACATACATATTATACATAGAAAACATCCATATAGTGTATCGACGACCCATTTGGTGTTGCAGTTATGACGTCGATTGCAACACAAAGGGTTCCGGGTTCGATCCCCGGGCAGTACAAACATTTGTGTGCATGAACATGTCTGTTTGTAATGGTCTGGGTGTTTTTTATGTATAATATGTATGTATTTACAAAAAAAAGTAAATAAGTATGTTTATCCGTGTTAGTTTAGTACCCATAATACAGGCTTCACGCTAAACTTGGGGCTAGATGGCGCTGTGTGAATGTCAGTGGATATTTATATATTTTATATAGGAATATTTGAGTAACTTAACCAATATGTATGTAGGTGTGCGTGGCGCTAGGTGTCCTCGGTGCGATGGCGCGAGGTCCCCTAGCGAGGTCGGCCCGGGCCAGACTACAGGCGCAGTGTCGCAGTGCGCGGAAACACCGGAGTCTATGCGAGCTGCCTTCTCTCACACGCCGCGCCTGTTTGCTGCCTGAACAGTGAGTGTCTGCCTTTTATGGCCTTTTTTGGGAGCTGGTAGCCTTATTAGTGAGGAGCCGCCCTTATTCCAGTCTACTCATTAGTTATCTGTCCAAACATTGGAGTCTATGCGAAGTCTTCTCTCACACGCCGCGCTTTTGCTGCCTGAAAAGTGTCTGCCCTTTTTGGATAGCCTGCAGCAAACGGTGTGGAATCAACCTTATACATAGTGAAATCATGCCCTTCTAACACTGCGGTACCAATGAGCTGGGAAGTATCTCTTTTTTATGTTAAAGTGTACAGGAACGTCCGGAGGCCCACCTGATGGTTAGTGATACGCCTGACCATGACAGAGCGGCATTGAAAGAGATCAATAACTAACAGTAATTATTCTTCATCAATGCTGCATTGCGCCCGTCACCCGAGACAACAGATGTTAGGTCTCTTATACCCGGTAATTTCATTAACTACAGTGCCATAATCCCAAAACATAAAAGTGTATAGCACTCTTATTTCACGGGACGATATCTGTCACTGCGGTGGTACCTACGTAGACGACTCAGTATCGAATCTACCACCTAGTCTACCCTTTATCTGCACTTTTAGAGAAGCCTGCAGCCCTATTAGTGAGGAGCCGTCCCCACAATACAGTCAACATCTTTATATTGCTTTTGTATGGTAGTTCGTAGCCCTATAAATGAGGAGCCCTTAAAAGCGTGAACTGCAGCCCTGTTATAAGAAGTATAATGTAATAATAATAAATGTATTTATTTATTTTTCACCACAAATGGCACACAAATAACAAAAAATCCTTAAAATTTGCAAAATAAACCGAGTGTCGATTTCGGTGCACGCTACCGCCTGTCCCTGATAAGCTATATTACTTAACAACCTATTTGGTGTAATTGTTGAGACATCGGCTACTACACCAAGGGTAACGGGTTCGATCCCCGGTCAGTACAAACATTTGTGTGCATGAACATGTCTGTTTTTAATGGTCTGGGTGTTATCTATGTATAATATGTTTTGTAAAAATTAAAATAAAAATATTTAAGTATGTTTATCAGTTGTTTAGTACCCATAATACAGGCTTCACGCTTCACTTGGGGCTAGATGGCGCTGTGTGAATGTCAGTGGATATTTATTATTATTTATATTTAATTTTTACAGCGACAACAGTAAAGAGCACTCGTCCGGGGTGCGGTACGTGAGCGCGTGTAACTGCGGCCGTACTAAATGTCCGCGGGACGACCCGTACACGGTCCGCGCGGCTAATTGCGGCTTCTACGAGATGGCTGCGAGGGAATGTGCCGCCTGCCCGACCCTCGTCTCCATAGACTTCCCCGTGTTCCAGCCATCTACGCCTACCTACAGGTTAATAGTGTTTTCAATATCAGCTCATATATAATAGCAGCCTTCGACACGCTAAGAAGAAGAAGAAGCTCATTAAATATCCTCACGGGGCACGAGCCTGAACGTATAGCGTGATGAGGACTTAGTCGTCCACGCGGGCCCAGTGCGGATTGGACGACTTCACACACAACCTTTGAATCTCTTCGCAGGCGTGCGCAGGTTTCTTCAAGATGTTTTCCTTCACTGTAAGAGCGTCGGGTAACGTACATATCGAAAAAACATAGATAAGTGGCGGGTTTTGAACCTCGGCCCTCGCGGTAGGAGGGCAACAGTCCACACCATTGAGCCACCGACGCTCTATAGTATTTTATATTCATCATTATCATCTAAGCGTTAGTCCATAGTTATCACACCATTAGCACGCATGTCATACTGTACGACGTCAAGCTAATTTCTGTTAGTATCTGGTTTATTTGTGTCTTATACCAGTGTTTATCTTTTTGGTTGTCTTAACAAATAAATAAACGTGAATCATATGGTAAGATGCACTGTAAAAGTTACTCTTGCGAGCTTTCCCAGTTTAATTACGTCATCTGTTCGTTTGTTTATGAACTTTTGGGCACCAATCAAATTATTTCTTTTTCTTCCTTCATGTCTTTTTCCTCATATATATATGAGTGAAATAAAATGGGGTTGATGACTTGAGGATGATGATGATTCCAGAGCGGCATCAGTGAAAGGCGCGTCCAGCCAAGAAGCGGTACCCGTGAGGCCGGCTGAAGACCCCGACCCGGAGGCCGAGGCGGAGGCGAGGCGGAGGCGGAGGCCGACGGCCCGTGGTCGGAGGCGGACGCACTGTCTCCAGGCTCCGCCCATGATGATGATAACTCATCCGCTTCCGACAAATACGTCGTGCCACTAAGGGGAGAGTGTACAGGTTAGTTTCGCTGTGGCTGGTTTAGGCCCGTATTCTGGAACGAGACTGAAGCATTGATCTTTACTTAAATAAAGTTAGAAAGGGATGCCGCTATTAATCGTATATAGCGCTATCCCTTTGGAACTCAATTTAAGTAAAGATCAACGTTGAGTCTCGTTATAGAACACGGGCCTTAGACTTCACTCCTAAAGTTCCTTCACCAATGGTTTAAAGTGTCTTTCAAAGCGCGGTGTGACTCGAGATACTGGTTGTCCGATGCCCATTCGACGAACGACTATTACGACAGTTGCTTGCATTGCCAATAAATATCTTTTTGTGTCTCAAAAAGTGTCCGCCCTAGATAAACAGTACACCTACTAGAAGCATAATCTCACTCAGAAAGTGCCCTTCCCAAAAGTCTGCCCATCGCGTCGGTTGGACAGAATTTTAAGCGTCTCTCGTTGCATGTCATAATGACAATGTTGTGTGCCCGTGCTTATGATTTTGTACTCTTTCCATGTCATGTCATAATTTTAATGAATAATCTTACGTTTTAAATATGATAATCACTACGTATGTATCAATAGGTTCGGACATTTTTGGTTGACGTTTCTTGGTGATTGTGCATTAAGTTAGTTTATTGATCTAAACAGTCTTTCCCAAATGGGCGATAACGCCCCTTGTGGGCGCTGCAGGTCTCAAGGGGCGGTAAGAGACCCAGAAAGAAAATGATTAATTCAATAATTAATTAATTCAATTTGAAGTTATAGGTTTTAAATAGGAAAAAATGGGGCGCTAAAAATATTTATTCTCAAAGTGGGCAGTAGACAAAATAAGTTTGGGAACCACTGATCTAAGATGTCCGAAAATTATTTTTTATTTTTTAATTTTTACATCTACTAGATAAAAACTTAAGATATAATTTTAGTTGTGTTATAAGTAACTTGTGTGGGGAATCGAGACACAATAGACAATCTATTCTGTTTGACGCCTTAAAGCGTCATTAGCGGTCAAAGTGTATATTAGCGAAGCGCTCAATCATTTGTGAATGCACCTTTAATATTTTGTATATTGGTAGGGCTTAGATTTATATTTTTGTATTGTCACCTAACGGACGCGCTCAGTCTCAGTTTGTTCGCACTCCTAAATGTACGTCTTTGTAATAAGTGGAAAATAAACGACAAAAATTAAACCCCTTGTGTACTCAATAGGGTATGATGGCATCATCAGCTCATTGAACGTCCTCACCGAGGGGCATGATCCTACCCGTAAGGGTGTTTAGGCCTCAGTCGTCCACGCGGGCCCAGTGCGCATTGGCCGACTTCACGCACAATCTTTGAATCTCTTCACAGGCGTGCGCAGGTTTCCTCACTATGTGTTCTTTCACCGTAAGAGCGTCGGATAACGTACATATATTTTCGAAAATTCGAAAACACATTGGTACGTGTCGGGATTTGAACCTCAGCCCTCCCGGTAGGAGGGCAACAGTCCACACCATTGAGCCACCGACGCCTTTTTGCCACCTTTTTGTATGATATAACTAAAGAGGTTGCGGAATAGCAGAGAAGTCGATAAGCCGTCAGCCGTCCACTACGGAGTACCTGCCCGGCATGCTGCACGTGGGCAGTCCCGGCGGGCTGCTGCCGGCCTTCGCCAGCTGGAGCCTGGTGTGTGTGGGCGCGGCCTCGCTGTACTCGCACGGCGCCGGCCTGCCGGAACACCTGCAGCCCGGATTCCTGCCGCATACCAACTTTTTGCTGCCCTGGGACGCTGCTGTCAGGTTTCTATCTTAAATCGCAGTCCACTGCTGGACACAGGTCCCCATTTTGCGCCAGATATCCCGGTCCCGCTCTCCTCATCCAGCCTCCACCGGCGACCTGTCAGGTCATGACTACCCATTTGTTAGTATGCGACAAGTCGACATGGCAATTTTCTAGTGTTGTGACTTCAAATCAAAATTTATTTATTGTGAATCACAGGTAAAGGGATGTTCATCATCATCAGCTCATTATACGTCCCCACCGAGGGCCACGAGCCGACCCGTATATGGTGTATAGGCCTTAGTCGTCCACTCGGGCCCAGTACGAATTGGCCGACTCCACCCACAACCTTTGAAATGCTGAGCAGGCGTACGCAGGTTTCCTCACGATGATTTCCCTAACCTTAAGAGCGTCTAATGACGTACGTATAATTTCAAAAAATCTAAATCACATTTGTACGCCGGCGGGATTTGAACCTTCGCCCTCCCAATCGGAAGGCAACAGTCCACACCATTGAGCCACCGGCGCTATAGACTTATTAGGCTGTAATGATGAGTGGCATTACTCGAGTCAACCCATCCGAACCCAGGCATGACTCTCCTCGGAATAATGTAGAAATGCCAATAATAAGGTTTTTTCAAACTCAAACTCAAAAATGTTTTATTCAAATAAATCATTACATGACACTTTTGAATCGTCAAGAAGTTATTTTTAATGAATCTACCACCGGTTCGGGAGGTCGTTATCTAGGTCGTTTGTTTCCAGGATGGAGCAAGCCAGTCTGTTCCGGACCCCGGCGGCCCGCGGACGTGGGAAGCCCACTCCGCATCACCTCACCGTGAAGATATTTATCGGCTTCGAATACGAGTGCCCTAGGGGACACAGGTCAGATGATGTCATTATTATTATTTAGTTTGTAATGACCTAACTTTTGAACAAAGTATATTTTTTAGTGTCTGGGTAATTCTAGGTATATTCTTTAGATAATAAAATAACCTAAGATGGAGCAGGGTTGACCAGATATTTTACTTGTTTTTCGAATGACTTAGTTATAATGAAAAGAAATAGAGTTATTTACACAATTTAATTATATTTATTCCTCTTTTCTTGTCTGAATAATTTTTGTATAATTTCATCATAAGCTCAGTAAAAGTCCCCACCGAGGGGCACGAGCCTACCCGTATAGGGTGATTAGGCCTTAGTCGTCCACGCGGGCCCAGTGCGGGTTGGACAACTTCACGCACAACCTTTGAATCTCTTCGCAGGCATTCGTGAAGGTTTGAAATTATTTACAGGCATGCGCAGGTTTCCTCACGATGTTTTTCTTCACCGTAAGATCGTCGGATAACGTACATATGTTTTTCGAAAATTCGAAAAACACATTGGTACGTGGGTTGATTTGAACCTCGACCCTCCCGGTAGAAGGGCGACAGTCCACACCATCGAGCCACCGACGCTCTACAATTTCATCAATCTTTACAATTTGTATAATTTAATCCCATTCATTTTGAATCAAAATTTATAGGAAGATTGTATCTTATTTTGATTCTTGTTTTCTATATCAATTCATTTAAAAATTATTAATATCAATAAAAAAATATTATTAAATTAACCTTGTCGGCAAAATGTTTTGTAATCATCAATTAAGGTATTTTTATTTGCGTAAAATTCAATTGATAAATCTGTAAAATTTTTTGAAGCATGGGTCGGTAGGGTAATTTTTTATTCTCGATGGGTCAGTCAGCTCAGTCTCGCCTCATGGTAAGCGATGACGAGGCCTATGATGGTACACGTTTACCTAGAAAATCATAAAATGCCTATTCATTCTGGCCTTGAATACAAAGGTTAGGTTAGGCTGTGTAGATTCAGAAGCTTGGCTCGACATGAGATCTGATCTTATTTACAGCTCAAACTTTACTGGTGTATGGCAGTCTTGGCCACATTATACATGAAATGTTTTTTGTGGGATTTATTATTAACTAGCTTTTGCCCGCGAATTCGTCCTCGTTTTCGTAAAAAAGTAACATATGTCCTTCCTCAGGGTTCAGTGCTTTTGATGTAACAGACAGATTAACTTTTGTATTTAAAGAGGGAACTATAATATGTCCACAGACATCAGAATATACATTAGACTGGACAAGCCGCCAAGTTTATAGGCAGTCCCAGTGTCGCAATTTCTTTTCGGTTCATACCTGTGAAAAGTTATTATATTTCTTGGTAAATTTACTGATTCATTGCGATGATGGCATGTTACAATTGCACAGGATGACATTTTGGAAAAAAAACGGTAATTTCTTCTAATATTCGTGCGTCTTGACTCGTCTCACAGAGTGTAAACTGGTAGCCAGTGTATGCTCGTTGAGCTTACAGTTGTCGCACTTTAAACGCGGCTTGCCCCATCTCCTGTATTGGGAAATCTGTGAATATGTCAATCCACTATACTGTTGAAAAATATCGCAATAAGGAACCGCAAATTATTATTATTAATATATGTGCCCGCGACTCCATCAGCGTGTAGTCAATATTACCAATACATTAACTTTATATGTCAATGTATTGGTAATGTTTATTTATTTCGGAAACAAACAGCTTTCATATAATTCATAGGTACAAAACAATTTTATATCCTTCTGAAAGTTTCCATTAGCCTTCTTAAAGTTTCCAAAGACGAATTGCATATTTATAAAATGTACTCAGACATACTGGAGACAGGTGCTAAACAAAAAGTCTATTTATTAT
>PQWD01007024.1:0-26436 GCA_019425675.1 Leucinodes orbonalis | reverse complement strand
TAACTATTACTGGTTTCAATCATTACAACAAAGTAGGCTTCCAACACCATTCGTCCTTTATTGGGATTTAAAATTTATATTGCACTAATACACTCGTAAAGTAACGTGTAAGTTTACGATGCTTCTGTCGACATACTTCATTTTATTTATGGTATTCATAGAACTGTGCAAGTGCTATGAGCCGCGTTTGATAGGTCGACTGCTGATGACAGTTTGAGAACACCAAGATTATATTGGTATAGGTACCTTTTTATTTCATTTGCACTACTTATATGCGGTTAAATAAATGTTATACATGGCTGTGTTTCGATTATAACTAATGGAATTAATGCATTGACGTACTTCCTAAGTTACGAATAGGTATCATGACTGTATGTATTGGTCCGGGAGTAATTATTTATTTAAAAAATTGTACCTGTTTGTTTTATTGTCACTCTTTCACTAGCTGAGGCTTTTTATTTTTGTATGTGTGGAGTTATTATAAGCGAGACAATCTTATGTTACAATTGACAGACAGTTATGGACGAAATTGGTGCATGTGTGAATTAATGTAAATTAGTGAGGCAATCGTTATCCTTCCTTATTTAATATGTCACCATTACCCGGAAGGGATACCATAGATATAACGCAGGTGGTACAGCCCGGATGTATACGTTTAACGGAAGCTAAGTTACGACGTTCTGACTCAGTTTGCCATTGATCAAAGATACTTAAATTTGCAATTGTTGCTAATGTTGTAGTTTTTGTTTGGATAAGTAGAATGTATAAAATGAAGCAAATAAGGCAATACTTGGACTTGGACGATTCTTCATACTAAGTTAGCTTGATACTTGGATTACAAGGAAGTGAATGTATTATAAATTATACAAGAAAATCGACTGAACAAGCATACAAGCATTTATGCAAATGCAGAAAAACTGTTTCACATTTTTAGCAGCATTTAATTATTGGCCATTTATCAATTTTAATTATGTGGACATGTTCAATAAGTATTGATAAATTTTGTTTACGCATTTGTAAAATTACAATTTAATTCTTATTCTGATGGTAAATTTTTGATTTTGTTGTAAAATTATCCACAAGATATAGAAAGTATTTTTTTTATTTAAGTACTTACAAAATAAAGCAAAAGTTCTAGCTCTATTCTTAAACAAAGAACATGAAAATGGTCAATTAAATTCAAAACGTCAATTAAAAATAATTTGGACAATTGTTAAAAGTCAGAAGTACTCCAACGAGATTCACACTGAAACATTGCTTATTTGTTGGTAAATCGCTAGACATTCGTTGACTGTTTGCATAATAAGTCATCAATGCTTCATAATTACGATACGGTATTGGTTACGTAATAGACAGTATAAACAAATGCAAGTCGATGCACAAAGCGTGCGCGGGCGCAGCGTTCCTCGCTCGGGAAGCGATTTATTGTCGTGAATTCCACGGCTTCCGAAACATTTATAACATGTCACGCGTGTAGTGGCTTATTCATCATTTGTTTACGCTTTTGTACCTTTAATTTTTCATTCATGCTCGTCTGTATGCTGGTATTAAAAATTTTAAGTCGTATATTAAGTCAGTGGCTCATCGGTATGGATATTAGCCTTCCGATCTGGAGGATGCTGCTTTAAATCCCGCCAAGTACTAAGGTTTTTTGGATTATCGAAATTATATGTACGTTTATCGTACGGTAAAGGAAACCATCGTGAAGAAACCTCCGTACGACTTTGTAGAGATCCAAAAGTCGTGCGTGAAGTCGGCTTATCCGCACTGGGCCCGCGTGGACGACTAAGGACTACTAAGCACACTATACGGGTAGGCTCAAGCCCCTCGGTGGGGACGTTATATAGAGCTGATGATGAAGAAGCATGAAGAAGTGTAAAAAATAATGTTTTTAGGCAAATTGAAAAGAGTCGAATTGGCTTGGGGATGCCAAATTTATTATATTTCAGAAAAATAATGATGATGTGACGAAGAATAAGAAAATAAAATCAAAGTACCTACACCCAATAAAAATCCTGTGTCTTTTGTATTCTACCGAGAGCGTCCCCTCAGACTCTGCTTTTTTTTATCCTTTATAGGCAGACATTTGACCGCCATCTCACCTGATGGTAAGTGATGATGTGGCCGAAGATGGATCATGCCTGCCTAGAAACAGCCTATTCACTCTTGCCTTGAAGACGGCCAGGTTGTAATGATCGGGGAACACATAAGGAGGCAAAGAATTCCATTCCTTTGCGGTGCGCATTAGGAACGAGGCACCAAAGCGGGCTGTGCGGATGTGTGGAATGTCTACCACGTAAGGATGGAACGCTCGCCTCCGTCTTGTATCCCGATGGTGAAAAGGGGCTGGTGGAATTAACGCGTGTAATTCCATCGCACACTCACCGAAATGTAGCCTGTAAAAAACCGATAGCCGTGCAACTCTACGACGATGCTCGAGGCTTTGCAGCTTAGCGTCAGTCAGAGTAGGGTCGCCAATGAGCCGCTCAGAACGCCGCTCAATCGAGTCAAAAGCAGCCAGTTGGTATTTGGCTGATCCATCCCATAGGTGGCAGCAGTATTCCATACAAGACCGGACTTGGGCTTAATATAATGCTAGAAGCTGTCCTGGGGTGAAATACCGCCTAACCTTGGAAAGGATCCCAAGCTTTTTTGCTGCAGTCTTTGCTTTGAACTCGATATATTGGCCGAAGTTGAGATTGGCAGTGAGATGAACACCAAGAAGCTCTAGGCTATCAGTCACTGCGACAGGTACATTCCGGAAAGTCGGAGCAAGCTCGAATTTGCTCCGTTTCGTGGAGAACAGACACGCCTGTGTTTTGGTAGTATGAATGTAGCTGGGAATATATAATTCAAAGGTTAAAAGAGAAAAGTTATTTAAGTCTTAAGATTTTGCGACTCGCGCCCATTGAATAGACACAAATTTCGGGGAGAGCATTCGTGACCACGGTGACTGTAAAGTCATTGAAACAATCGAAAAGAAAAAAAAAGATTTAAATTTATCGCGCTTTAATCACAGCTATTTTTGGTAAAAAGGCTTGAATACCATTTTTTTAAATACTTACGCACAACCTAAGATAACAAATGATATTATTTCTATCAGCACAAGCTGATCAGACTTTCCTGTTTACAACTTCGTTTCAGGATAGCCGGATTCCAGCTCGCAGTATCTCGTTCCGCACTTATCACTCGCAAGCAATTTAGTTTATAAATATCCGTGACCGTCGCACACAGAAATATTCACTCAATGCAAAACGCAAGTTCATCATCCGGCCTGCTATGCGCACATCAGACTGTCTGGAAACTGTGACATGATAAACATACACCGTGTTCGTTTCAATTAAATCATATTCAGCGATAAATCTTAGAAGCTGGGTAATTGGTTTGTGGACTGTGACATAGATTTGAAATAAAGAAGTTGGGATATACTTATAACGGAGCTTATGTTTAGCGCACGTTACGTGGCTGCCTGAATGTAAATATTAACTCGATCTTTCCGTGCTTCGGAAGGCTCGTTGAGATGTTAGTCCAGATACTATCTTAAGATGGTATTTGTTAAAACATCAATATATTGTTTTGTTTCGGATGTAAATCATACAGAGTGCTATTGGTTGTAGGTAGCCTCCACTTTTTATAGGAAAAGATGCGAGTAAGATGTTTTAAATAAATATCTACTGTCATTTATAAAGCGCCATCTAGTCCCAAACTAAACATAAGCCTATATTGGTTCTAAACAACGGATAAAAATATTTTAGTAATTACATACATACATACACATGCATGCTTTAGGAAATGCATTTTCATCATAACTTCAGGTGTACCAGTCAATGGGTCAAATAAACCACAATATTCACCTTACAGTTTAGTCTTTACCGGGGATGTATTTTTTATTATTTTTATTTGTATAAGAACTAATTTTAGAAAAGACTTAGAGAAGGACAAAATGTATAAAATAATGAGACTAAAATCACCTAAAAGCATTCCTGATATGGTAATGGAAATGGTCACACGAAAAGGAAAAAAATACTACCTACAGTATAACCAAAGTACTGCAGAACCGGAACTGAAAAGAGACTTGGTAGTAGGTGAATTATTACATAAAATCATGTATAATACAGCAACAGTAATTTCGTTTCTTTAGTAAAAAAATCCGTAAATATAATAGGCAAAAAATCCTTCTTAACATAAATAATTTTCAACTAACCATTCCTGTAATCGTATTGCCATATTTATATTAACGATTTTACAAAGGAATGAATTTTTAAAAAATGTTTGTAATTAATGTTTTGTATTTGCATTGCTATGTCGTTATAAAGTTATTTATACTGTTTGAAAATAATTTATCTTCGTTTTACATGGACAGTCATCAAAGAAACATGATTTTTAAATTACGTGAGTAAGTTAAAACACAAGGAAAAGTTTCCTGATCAACGTGATGCGTTTGGTGCAAACAGTGAAATAATTTGAATAGAAGATTTGACTAACACCTCAAATTCTATTGAAAAATCCATCCCAAGTTATAACAATAATAAACATAACATTATTTGAGGAGTGAACAGAAAAATACAATTTGCATTCGCCGGTTGTCAACTTCTCTGTTTTGCATTTTTATATACGCGAGGGAGCAAAACGTGTTTTGAAAGTTAACAAGATCAAAAATAAAATGACAGCGATTGAGGGGAAAATAATTTATATGAATTTTTTTGCTTTGTAAATAGTGGGCTTTTATTAGGAGGATAAAGATGACGCACAAATCGTCTTACCTATTATAATATGGAGTAATTTGAATGAATCCCAACTACAGTCTTTTGGGTCTGAAGCCAAAGTCCAGTTGAAGCCGATGCTGAAAATCTGAAATTATAAAACAAGAAATTAGGTAATATCTTGAAAGAAAGAAAGAAAGAAAAAACATTTATTTGACCACAAATACAAAACAAAACAATAATACAAAAATAAACCAAAGTAAACACGTGTAAAAGAAAAGACTAAACAAAAAAAATAAAATAAAAGACAAATGAAACAAAAATAAACACCAATAAAAAAATAAAAAACGTTATTTGTGGTCAAATGGGCCCTGCCTCAGCTTATACTGCCGTGTGTCATTTACAGTTTCTAATGATTCATCAACTTCGCCACGGCAGCGCTGGTGTTCTGACAGAGCCCAAGTGACGATGCAAAGCATAATATATATATATTACAATAATACAACTTTCATAAAAAATACACTTGAAATATAATAAATTAAACTCTATGTCTTGCTGCTTACATAAATAATAAATAAGTATATAAATAATAAAATATAAATAATAAAATATGAATAAATGTCAATGTCACCACATTTTTTTTTCCGATGCTCAACAAGGCTGCACAGGTATTAATCTTAGCCTGTATTTCTGATAATTTAAAATAAAAAATAAAAATTTACTAAACATCAAGAAAACAAAAACTTTAATTGGTTAACTTTATTTCAATACTACCTACTTGTTTTATGAAAATGAAAATTTACAACTGCCACGCCCTGCCACGTAATAGCACATGGAATTATGAGAAACCATTCCTACATTTTTTGCATTATCAAAAGGGAAAACCTTGGGTTGCGGAGTCGACAGTGAGTTGAACGTTTAAAAATGACACTCACCACCTCATACAACTGCTTCGGACTGCCACTTAAAAACCAACCGTAAGTATAGGCATTAGCACTCTTGTTTTGATAAATAAATTCGTTTGAGGTGATTCTTGAAAGTGCCAATTGATTTTAGGTTACGCACAGGAGGCGGGAGATTGTTCCAACAACGTGTGGCGGCGTACCTGAAGGAGCCGCGAAATGCTGTAGTACGGTGTAACGGAGTTACAAGGATGTAAGTGCAGGCTCTTCTTGGATTACCTTTGCGCTCCTGGGCCCACACAAGCTTCTGGTGCAAGTACTTTGGCTTACCTGTGTTAACTATACCAAACAATAATGATGCCAGGTGCAGCTTTCTACGAGCCTCCATGTTTAATAATTGTGCAGTGTTTAGAAATGGTGTAATGTGTGAACGGGGGGGTATGTGAAAACAGAATCGAGCACAGGCGTTTTGAATTCTTTGTATTAATTTTACTGTTCTGGATAAGAGGCATGGCCCATAAACTGTATCACAGTAATTAAGCTTGGATAATATAAGAGCTTCGCACAATTTGACCCTCAATCTCTCGCATATGTATGGCCTTATTTTATACAGTACTCTTAATCGGTAAAAACATGTTCTGGCACATTCAGTGAGGTGCTTTTCAAAATTAAGGCTGGTGTCAAGAACGACTCCTAAACTTCGGACCTCATCAACAACCGCAATAGGTTCACCATCTATGCTGATGTGAGTAGGAGTTTGCCTGATATTATTGATATGCTTTTTAGAGCCCATTATCATACATTTTGATTTTGATGGGTTTAATAAGAGACAATGGGAGTTACACCATAAGGATATTTGTTTCAGGTCTTCGTTTATTTTAGCCACAGCATCAGCAGAATCTTGAGGGTCAAATGATAAATATAGCTGAAGATCATCAGCATAAATCTGGAACCCACAGTGCCTGATGCAGTTGGTTATGCTTGCGGTATATAATATAAAAAGGATAGGCCCCAAAATTGAGCCTTGGGGAACACCCCTTTCAATTGGAAGCAAAGCAGAACGCGACTTAACTCCGTCACCACCCAACAGCTCAACACACTGTCGTCTATCTGTCAGGTAACTATGGAACCATTTGACTGTTTTTGGATCAGCTCCATAGTAAGCAAGCTTTGATAATAATAGGGGAATACTAATCGAATCAAAGGCGCGGGAGAAGTCTAACAAAGTTAGTATGGTTGCTTTGCCTGTATCTTGAGCAGCAAGGATATTGTCGACAACGTCTGCCAGCGCAGTTGCCGTGCCATACCCCCTGCGGAAGCCAGATTGGTTGCTAGGTAGTATGTGATTGTCCTCCAAAAACTTTGTGAGCTGGTCGCACACCACGCGTTCTGTGATTTTTGACATGCATGGTAGTAAACTTATTGGCCTAAGATCCTTTAGGGACATGGGCTGGCTTTCTTTAGGAAGAGGTTTTACGACTGCTACCTTCCAGCTCTCTGGGAATTTGCCTTCCAGAATTGATCTGTTTACCATCTCTGTTATAGTGGAAAGGGTCTGTGGTAAGGTAAGAAGTAGCATATCCAGAGAGATATTATCCACACCCTGCGCGTTGGACTTTAAGCTCCTTATGGCTTTTGCAATTGCATGCTCACTGACAGGTTGTAGTTTGAAGGTTGCCGTCCCATGCCTGTGGTATTCCATGAATGTTAAATCAGATATTGACACTGCATATTTTCCTGGTATGTTAAGAAAATGGGTATTTATCAAATCTGGATTATCAAAATGAGTTGGCAGCTGGCAGCTACTTTTTTTGTTAGGTATCAGGTTATTTTTTAAATTTGCCCAAAGTTTTTTGCTGTTATGCAAGTTATTATTAATATGTGTATTAAAGAAATTCTTTTTTTCGCTTTCGATTGCTGCTATTACTACGTGCTTCATTGTCTTGTAGGAAGTTTTGGTAGCACTGTCGCCGTTCGCTTTATATTTTTTATGAAATGCGTTTCTTATTCGCATCATTTCCTTTACAGTGTCAGTTATCCAGGGATGAGGGGGGTGCTGAAATCTACGTGTTTTTAAAGGGGCGTGTAGTTCGAAGATGGTGAGAATGGTCTCTGTGAATTGATCAACCATGCTATCAATGTCATTCGCCATAAGAAACTGTGACCAATCAATAGAACTCAAATCACTGTTTAACTGGTCCAAGAGAATGCTGTTTAGTGGCCTGAATGTTACCCTGGTTGGAGTTGGTTTTGGTTTTTTTATCTTGAATTCTGCAGACACCATTGCATGACCTCCCAATTCAGGGGAATGATTTACTGTAACATTAAGGACGTGGATATCTGTGCATATCACATCAATCAGAGTTCTACTGTGGTTCGTGAAATGGGTAGGTTGGTTAATTACTTGCCTTAAGTGTGTACTAAAAGTGAACTGCTGAAACAGCATCGACATGCCACCACTGGCACTAGACATATCGATATTAAAGTCCCCTAGAAGTATTATACCGTCATGTGTCGAAAAGGAGGTGATGGAGCCAGTAACTGCGTCCAAGAAAGTGTGAACATCCAACCAAGGTGGTCTGTATGCCGTTCCAACCATAATCACCTGGTTATTAATTTTTATACTTAACCACATTTGCTCGACCGATGCAACTATGGGTGTGGGTAACACCGAGCGTATAACCCTTACGTATGTAAAAACCCACCCACCACCTCGGCCTCCCGAATGTGATCAGGTCTAGGGTGTGAAGCAAACGATAACCGGGCAATCTCGGTGCATTATGTTCTTGTCCATGTCTCAACCATGTCTCGTTGATAGCCATGATGTCCGGTGTCAGATTCTCGATCGCAACGATAAATTCCTCCTGTTTAGTGCACAGTGAACCGGCGTTATATAAACCAACTGTTAAATTGCGTAAGTTAATCATTTTATCATATAATAATTGTAATTAATCAGAGTTTTTATTGTATTCATAATTGTATTTATAAAAAGCAGTGTAATTTTGTAAATAAGTAGTCTTTATAAGAATAGTGACTAATAAATAATAATACATTAACAAATTGTTTCAGATTTGAGGAGCGATAAATGAATGATTCTGATATACTTATATATATAGATATTACTAAATTATAGTGGCTACTGAAATGTTATTTCAAAACCTTCATAAAAAATACAATGCAGCACATACAATATCTGATGTTTTTATCCAAGGGTTTTTATAGATTTTGTTGAGAGATAAAGCAATTTTGTACATTTTAATTAACAGTCTTTGTTATTCATATTATTACAAAATAAAGTAAATAATGAAATTGTGATAGTAGTATTATACAAATAACAGATTGGTGACACAATATGTTGTCTTGTAAAAAGGAGTTTAAACCTAGCTTTATAATTAAGTACTATTACAGTCAAACACCTCTGGTACGTCCTCCTGCGAGCGAAATCGGAAGGCCGGTTTACCGTCTCCCTGGCGAGCGAAGATTTTCCCTCCCTTCGTCCAGCAGTACCTCCATTGCTGTGTTCGACACTCCTCGCGGACCCGATGGAAGAGTTGCCGGTTCGTGCGAGTGAGGCGCTCATTGATAAAGACGCGCGGCCCGGTGGACGCGGCCAACCCAGTGCGGCGCACGCGGGCGGCGCGCAGTAGGTCGTCGCGCAGGCCGCGCCGCGCCAGCCGCACCACAAGCCGCCGCGCGCGCCCGCTTTCACCCGGCGGCGCGCCCACGCGCTCCGCGTACACCACGTCACGCTCCTCCAGAGCAACTCCCAACCGCGTAGCCAGCACGCGAACGGCGTGCATCGGGTTCTCCCCCTTGTCCTCGGGCAAATGACCGATCTCAAGGTCAGACCGGAGGGCCTCTTGTTCCCTGTCGTTGATGTCCAACTTGAGTCCCGCAATACATGCTCCACTCCGATATCTTGTCCGCATCACTCGACTGCGGGCGCTGCTCCAGTGCTGCCACCCTCTGCTCGACACCATCCAATCTGGCGGCCACAGCCGAGAACGACTCCCGAAGCTGAGCCATCTCCCTCCTGAGCTCCCGCATCTCGAAGATGAAATCCGAAAACTCTCCACGGATATCAGCGATGCCTGTTTTCTCGCTAGAATTATCGACGGCGGCAACGCAGGGTGGAGAAGCCGCGGCTTTTCTTTTCTGCCTTCGCCCCCCACCATGCTCCTTTACGCCCTCGTCACGAGGTACAGAAGGTGCATCCTTAATGGAGCTCAAACCGTCAGAAATTGGTGACCGCTGGATATTAGGCATTATTTTATTTACTTTATTGTTTTCCGCTTCTCTGTTTATAAATAAACCTTAAGTTGATAATATTTTTCTTAATTATTCCCCTTGTATTGTATTTTCAAATTACTTCAAAAGATAAAAAAAAAAAAAAAACAAAGATAAAAAAAAAAAAAAAAAAAAAAAAAAAAAAAAAAGACCAAATGTTTACGAGTATTGAACCCTATATGTTCTGTGCCAGGTCCGCCTCAGTGTTTAAGTAGCTTAGTTGCTTTAAAGCTTTGCGACGAAATTTTTGCACTATGTTCGACGTATTTGCGCCAGATTCTTTTTCGGTTAGGAATTAGACGGTCTTTTGAAAATAGAAAGAAAGAAGAAGAAAGAAAATACATTTATTTGACCACAAAATTAACATTACAAGACTATAACAGTACAAAACAATTCAACGATAAAGAAACAAAAACAAAGAAACAAAACAAAGAAAACAAAACAAAAAAAAAAACAATGTAAAAAGAACGAAAAAAAGCAAATCATTGTATACTTAATAAAATAGAAATACAATATATTTATTGTGTCAAAAAGGCCCTGTCTCAGCTTTTGTTGCCGTGTGTTGAGTTGGTATTAAAATAATTCAAAAGTGGACACGGCAACGCTGTTATTCTGACAGAGCACAAGTGAAAGAACCAGTCTACCGTGCACTAATGGATATTAGACTCACGATTTGCAACCAAACGAATCTTTGATTACTTTTAAAACCAATTAGACATTGAACTATAACTTCAACTATTACACCAGATTTTGAGTCACACCTTTGAACTTATTTTGAAATAGGAAACAGTTTAGTCTGATCACTTTTTATATTTTTATTGACTTTTACACTGTAACTCAACGATAGTACGTGTGTCGATGACACTTGCGTGACGTCACTCCTTAAGCTTAAGGTGAAAGGCCAAATTGATAACTAGAATATTTTATATCCAATCCGCACTGGGCCCGCGTGGACGACTAAGGCCTAATCACCCTGTACATCTAAAGATGATTCTTAGAAAATTGTAGACAACTATATTTAGGTCGTCACATATTGTTTTTTGTCCTGTTAAATATTGTTATCAGTTATTTGCGTACATAAAGTTAACAGGAAACCTGGTTAATGTGGCCTTGTATGTAGGATGAGTGTATGTAATGGATTTAATAAATTTTCATAAAACACATAAACTAAAATATTGTATAGACTCCTCTGCTAAACCATATTTTAAAAATGATTTTTAAAATATGCTGCATAGACATGTAAGCGCAACAAACAGTTTCTTTTGCATTTATAATATTAGCATGGACATAAAAGATTTCAAGCTTAGAGTATACAAGGACACCGTTGTTTATGGTGTGGAAAAATTTTCCTGTACCTTGATACATATTATTTATCGAAATATATGAATGAATTAGATTATTATGGTAATCCGAAACTACCACTTTATAATAATATTATATATATAATATATATAGATATTACTAAGAGATTCAGGATGACATATTTTTAAATATTTAATATATGAGTTAGATATGTGTGTGACAGTTAGTTTTTGAGGAATATCATTGTATTGGCGACATCCAGACTACTAGATTATATTTGTAAATTCATACATATTAATACATGGAATCCTTCAGACCTAATGTTTTGTACTATCCGGGGATCGAACCTGAAACCGTAGGTATAGTAGTCGACGTTTCACTCAACAAGCAAACAAAATGGGTCGCCGAAATAGATTTACTTAATGTAAATCCAATTTTTTGAGGATTAAACAGGTCTTCCCTTAGTATTTGGTACGTCAATTGTGCATTTCTCAAATTTAATGTAGAGACCACATTTTCAAAATAAAATATGTTTTTTTCACAATTTCATTGGAGATATTATCCAATATGTATGACTTGAATTTCGTTAAGACTTTCTGAAGAAAAATGTTTGACTTGAATTTCGCTAAGACGTTCTGAAGAAAAATTTCCAAATAAAATTGTCCTTGCCATTCAAAAGTAAAATGCTTCATAATCTGTCAGCACTACGTAGTATGGCAAATTACCAAAGTAAAATAAAATGCATTTTCATAATAAAAAATGTTATGGCGCCTGTCGAGAAAAAGTATTAAATAAAAACTCAAAATAAGGCCTTTTTAAAACTAAAACTAAATAATTAACTTTTTCATGGTCAGGCGTATCACTTACTATCTGGAGAGTGTCCTAACCTTCGTCTTTTCTGATACAATAATACTTACGTATTATTATAGTAATATTGTTTTAAGGAAAACCCCCCTGAAATTAATGTAACTGAGAGACTTTCATCGGTCTCTCTTCTGTGCAACCTCTGTCCAGTTTTCAACCCCAGTTAAATTATTTTGCAGTAGTTTTGTTAATGTCTGTTCGCAGTTAAAATGAGGAAAATTGACAACAACGTGTGAATCACAATACAACTTTAGCATTTAGTAGGAATCCGCTTTGTACCGATTATGATAGTAATTAGGGTCGCGGTGATGTAGTCGCTTGAATCATGTTTTTCAAAATAATTGTTAGCTCACAAATAAACAAATAATATATTTACTTTATCATTATGTAAAAACATACAAAATACATGTCCTACCATTCGAGACGACAAATGTTAGGTATCTCTCTCATACTCTTATAATGTCCCAAATTTTTTTTCTCTGTGCGCTACCAAATAGCTTCAAACCCGAAATAAAATACAATTCAAACGATTTACAAAATAAGATTTTATTATTACAAAATATATCTGTTTTCCAATAGCGAGAGAGCGTGCATTGTACCAGACATCCTATGCCGACAGGATGTTGCCAAATAAACCTTTTCTAGTTATAGAAGATATGGACACATTGCTTCTTATTTCTTAATTGATACCTTCGTACAATAAATATTTCTCGGAAACTCTCTTGATAGTGAGCTTTTAGATAGGTTATTGATTGTTCTTTATCCTGGAAAATTACTGAAACTGCAATCTCTTAGATTAGTTTAAATATTAGTACGCATACGCAAGTGCAGACGCATATAATAAAGAATTTAAAATTGTATGAAATCGTAATGTGACAAAACTGTAATACTAACAAATTGAAAAAAAAACTATTCAAGTTTCGTTCCGGAATATTTTCGTTACATGTCAACATTTAGAACCGGCGGTATATTAATTCCATTTCTATTTTTAATTTAATGTTAGTAAATTACTCTTTTTAAACCCTTGCTATATCCGATGTATATAACTTCCAATATTTTCATTGGTTTTGACCTGTATTCTAAAGGAATAAAGTTCAAAATGGTGTGGGATCTATATTCACACTGTCCAATTAAGGGTTTAGCAGTATGGGGCAAAAGAGCAGATGGCCATAGATACCATCACCAATTTCATCTAGATAAGATCTCTCACCTTATTTAGCACTTGACCGATCGACTGCATATTAGTGAACGTAATTCATACCTGAAAAGAAAAAGCATAAATAGTAGTAGAGTTGACGTCTATTATCTGCTCCGTTGAGCGTCGGTGGCTCAATGGTGTGGACTGCTGCCTTATTACCGGAAGGTGCAGGGTTCATATCCCGCCACGTACCTATGTGATTTAAAAAATTTCGAAATTATATGTATGTTTATCCGACGCTCTTACGGTAAAGGAAAACATCGTGAGAAAACTTGCGAACGCCTGTGTTGAGTCAAAGGTTGTGCGTGAGGTCGTCCAATCCGCACTGGGCCCGCGTGGGCGACTAAGACCTACACCCTTAACGGGTATGCTCGTGCCCCTCGGTGGGGACGTTTCATGTGCTAATGATGATTATCAATTCCATATGTTTCATTGTTATTGTGCTACTCTTAAATATTTATAAAAACAATTTCAATACCATTAATTATTAATATAATTTTATTTCTTTTATAATCTTATTATTTTATTTATTTTTTCATTTTAATATTTTTACTATTTTCGTAATTTTGATTTTATAATTTTAATTTTTAAGTTTAATGTAAGTGGATTTACGTAGTATGGATTTTATATCTAAAATAAATGATTTGATTTGAATAAATTATATAAATCGTGAGAAAACTTGCGAACGCAAGGGAGCGTTCAAGTATTACGTAACGCAATTTTTGAAGATTTTTGACCCCCCCCCCACTGTAACGCTCCGTAACGTTTTTCTGTACCCCCCCACCCCTTCTCTAAAGGTTACGTAACACTCAAGTCATCATTTTTACCCTGAAGTCGCAAAAAGTTGTTATAGTTTTATCCTTCGTATAGTTTTAATTGCCTTATAATAAAACAAGAGATTTTTAATTCGCAACACCTGCGTATTTTGTTTATTTTTTTATAAATTTTTGGCTTTACAAAACACAATTGTTTTTCTCCTTCATTCTCCTAAGTATTTTAGCTTTTTTACTAATAAATTCTTCAAATAAAAAACATATTTATTTTAACCTTTTATTTATTAATTTATTTTAACAATCGAGAGATTCCCCGTAAAACGTAAACGAAAAGGGTTACCAATTTGGGAGTTTTATTTCCCTATTTTTTTAAATAAAAAAAGAAATAATGTTACGTAACGTGTTGTAAGAAGGACCCCCTCCCGCCCGTGTAACGCATCGTAACGTTTTACGAGACCCCCCGGCCCCCCCAAATTGCGTTACGTAATACTTGAACGCTCCCCAAGAACCATTGGCTCAGTGGTGTGGACTGTCGCCTTCCTACCGGGAGGGCTGTGGTTCAAATCCCGACACGTACCAATGTATTTTCAAATTTCGAAAATATATGTACGTTATCCGACGCTCATACGGTGAAGGAAAACATCGTGAGGAAACCTTCAAGCACGCCTGCGAAGTGATTCGAAGGTTGTGTGTGAAGTCGTCCAATCCGCACTGGGCCCGCGTGGACGACTAAGGCCTAATCACCCTATACGGGTAGGCTCGTGCCCCTCGGTGGGGACGTTTAATGAGCTGATGATGATGAAAAATGCTATTGCAAATTGCTGTTAAGGGTTTTTGCGTTCAAGGTTACAGCCAAAACCAATGATACCTATTTCATATTCAAAACTAATTTTAATATTATTATTTTTACTAGAATTTGTAACGTTCTAACGTCTCCATTTTTAGACAATGACATTCTGTAAATGATAAGGTAGATACGCTATCCGTGTCTCAAAAACGAACCGCCAAAGAGAATACCGTTGTAGGCTCTTTGTTAAGCTAAATGTACGCTCATCCAAAATATGTGTATGTGTGCTGCCATTCCATTCGGAAAACTTTTTTCGATTGTTTTGTGAGCATATCACGAATCTATACTTTTTACATAATCGTTTTAAGACCAAAATTGTATGCATATTGGACTTTAACTTACTATATAACTAAAGAGCGTTATTTGTTGTGTTTAGAAACTAGCATTGACAAATCGACAAACATCGCCAACACTCGGCGTGTCGATTGATGGACATAGTCGTGTTGTTCCAACGAGCTTGGGGACCACTCTGCAAATATCGCTACTATGTACATAGACCCCGTTGATAGCTAGTGGTTTATCGTGTATTGTTGAAATAGTATCAATATCATCATTACAGGATGAGACAACTAGTGCAGTAGTTATATAAAGTATTTATTTTATGTTTCAGTTATTTCAAAAGTACTTATTTCAGACAACGAAACGCATTGCGGACTTTGTCTCACGCCTTTTTTTGAGATCGTGCTGCCGTGTGCTAACTAGAACCACGTTAACCCTCAAACGGACGATTTTGTGTTATAAATGCGAAAGTGATACGGTTTTAAAAACTCTATCTTTCTGTCTAATCAACGTAACCGTATGGCTTTTAGTTTTAGAAATATTTGAACACAAAACACCGTTAAGTGACAAAAAAAAAACAACAAATTTGTAACTTAAAAAGACTATACCACACTTTTAAAATGAGTTAAAGTAAGTGATTTTACATTATTTCTATACAGGGTAAATCATAAATGACGCTAAAATATTAATTTCGTTACGTTACCCGGTCTACATTATTATATTAGTTTCTTATGTAACGAAGTCAACAGAACGGTCAGAACACTCATCTGATGGTAAGTGATACACCTGACCATGAAAGAGCGGCATTGATTTTGACCAACAACTGATAGACAGCTATTATTCTGCACCAACGCCGCACTGCGTCCGACACCCGAGATCACAGATGTTAGTTCTCGTATACCGAGTAATTTCACTAGCTACAGCGCCCTCATCCAAGAACACAAAAGTGCATAATACTCCTGTTTCACGGGACGATATCTGGTTCTGCGGTTGTACCTACCTAGACGACTCAGTATCGAGTCTACCACCTAGTGATCAGAATTAGAACTAAATTTCGTATGCATTAGCAAGAACTGGAAGTGTAGTCCTGTGCTTGAAAACGGATACGAACTAGTACATCAGGTTTACAAAAAGATTAGTGTTGGAGACAGAATTTTCAGTTTGCTTTCTATATAGGTACGTACTCATATCTATTCATTTTTGCATTTAAGAGTGCATCAAACTACGCAATAAACCTATGAACCACAACAGAGTCTGTCTAGACCGCTCGTGCAGTGGAAACTAAATACCCTGCGAATAAACCAACATTCGATGTAAAAGGGCAAGTGTGAACGAAGGTTATACGACACGATGTTTGTGCACAGATTTGTATGACGAATGCAAATGGCGTGTAAATCAGGCGCCTGCGGTGGGACTCTGAAACATTACGCTCTGCCTTATGTGTCGTTCAAACCAAATTGTGCGTTGTTAAATAAAACCTACTTACACTGTTTTAAGTATAATTTTGACTTTTTGTTATCTCTCAAAATTCAAAAAACTGTGTTTTGGTCAGTTTTGTCCACCAATCGGCATGGTACTTATGCGGTACGGCGGCATCGACGACTCATTTGGTGTTGTACCAAATGAGTACTATATATATACCCGGAACCCTTGGTGTTATATATATACGACTATAACACCAAGGGTTCCGGGTTCGGTTCCAGGCAGTACAAACATTTGTGTGCATGAACAATTGAACATGTATGTTAGTAATGGTCTGGGTGTTATCTATGCATAATATGTATGGATTCACAAAAAACAATTGTATATAAGTATGTTTATCCGTTGCTTAGTACCCATAATACAGGCTTCACGCTTAACTTGGGGCTAGATGGCGCTGTGTGAATGTCAGTGGATATTTATTATATTTATTATTTATTATAATTTTGTCGACATTGTAACTATTTAAAGTTCTATGACAAAATGATTATGTCATTGGTTTTGTTATGTGATTATATCGTAACTTTTATATTGTGTGTAATATAAATTTATTTATATATATTACACACAATAATGTTGGGAGCACAGACATCCGAATATACAATTAGACTGGACAAGCCGCCAAGTTTATAGGCAATCCCGGTGTCGCAATTTCTTTTCGGTTCTTACCTGTGAAAAGTTATTATATTTCTTGGTAAATTTACTGATTCATTGCGATGATGGCATGTTACAATTGCACAGGATGGCATTTTGGAAAAAACGGTAATTTCTTCTAATATTCGTGCGTCTTGAATCGTCTCACAGAGCGTAAACTGGCAGCCAGTGTATGCTCGTTGAGCTTACATTTGTCGCACTTTAAACGCGGCTCGCCCCATCTCCTGTATTGGGAAATCTGTGGTTGGGAGTAAACAAAAATCTTTAAAATTATAAGTAAATTGTAGTTTGTATTTAAAAAACCGACTATTTGTGGTATATCTATAAACAGCACATGGCAACCTGTGGAGTGTTTTAAGCACATATTTGGTAAACAACTCATCGCATTGGTTTCGTCACATGGGGTTCGGTTAGTGAGTCATGTGTAGGGACGCCACACTTTAGGGAATTACTTGTTATAAATATACGAGTCCTAGCTTTTGCTTATGTTACTGCTCGCATCGAATTATGTTACAAAGATTTTAATTAAAGACACGAGTCCGTATTCTAATTTACGAATAGTATTACTTATAATACCAGACTAAGGTCTTTCCCATTTTGCGCCAAATATATCAGTCCACAGATTTTCACATTTAATTTCCACTAGTAATCTTTCTCAAGGCCTTCATCATCATCATACGCTTGCCAAGAAGCGGTCTTAAATTAACAATTCACCGGCTCCACCGGCCATCGTTTCTGCCACGTGATCTGCCTCCTGCCACTTAACTTCACTTGATGATCATTTTAAGGCAGCCGGAGTTTGTCTATAAGCAGCCCTGCAGTCCGCTGCTGGACATAGGTCTCACCCATTTTGGGCCAGACAACAAGGTCCTCCACTTTCCTCATCCAGTTCCCGTTTCCACCAGAGATCTTTCGCAAGTCGTCAGCTTCATACCAAATAAAAATTATTCTGACTGGACTGCCGCTCTTTGCGACACTGTTAATGCTAGTAGAACTATTTTGAACTCATAATTTTGTTATATGAGATCTTTTTTATTCATAAAATTTCATGGTCATATTGCTATAATTAATAAATTTGTTACTTGGCATATATTTCCATTCATAACGTCATTGTTCTAAATTTATCACGAAAAATAGTTTCAGCCGTGATTTTTTCTGTTAGTATAAATAAATAAACAATTCCTGGTTGCGGATAGTTTGGTGGTCACCCCACGGTTGCATTCCAGCCAGTTGCATCAGCCCAGGTTCCCAACCTCAGCAAACCGCCATATTATAATGCCATTACCCCGCAGTCACCGTTCATCTCGAGGCCGTGCAGGATAGCGGGAAAGGACCTCGCGCTAGGGTTGCCTATAGAAATTCTAGCGATATTTTATGCCATTTTTTATGCCATAAGTGAACGGTGCGGTTAGCTCGGTCACCTGGTTAGTTACCACCTGACAATGACAGAAGTAATGTTGAAACAAATTAATAACACAAGGAATTCATTATTATCACTCCCATCACCCGAGACGACATATGTTAAGTCTCTTTTACCCGGTGATTTTACTGGTTACAGTGCCCTCATTCAAAAACACAGAAGTATAAAAAGACTTCTATTTGATGGGATGATATCTGGCTCTTCGGTGTAACCTACCTAGAAGTCTTACGATCCAGTATCAAGTCTACCGCCTAGTACTATTCGTCGAACTATGTTGGATATGTTAGGGTAGCTACACTATATAATAAAATAAATATTGAATGTCAAGAACAAATTGAAATGTCAAGAAACTTGAATATAAATTGAAAATCCATTTAAATTATTTTTAAGTAGGTTAGTGCCAAAGGGCGGATAATGGAACTTGACATTCACAACTCATTCGACTGAAATAATAACTTTGCAAGTATAACATCAGAACCGCATCAACCACAGATTTCCCAATACAGGAGATGGGGCAAGCCGCGTTTAAAGTGCGACAAATGTAAGCTCAACGAGCATACACTGGCTGCCAGTTTACGCTCTGTGTAAGTCGCGTCCAGACGCACGAATTTTAGAAGAAAATACCGTTTATTTTCCAAAATGCCGTCCTGTGCAATTGTAACATGCCATCATCGCAATGAATCAGTAAATTTACCAAGAAATATAATACCTTTTCACAGGTAAGAACCGAAAAGAAATTGCGACACTGGGACTGCCTATAAACTTGGCGGCTTGTCCAGTCTAATTGTATTTGGATGTCTGTGGCATCAACTCATACCATAAGTACTTTATTCTGTTTGTTGTTGTTATTTTAGTAATAACCTAATGCACTTTAACTGAGGCCAATAAGTAAACTTAGAGTCGAGCATTTACAGGGAACTGTATGCATGCTCACTTAATTGATTGGTATATTAAAAGTGATACTGTTACTTTACCTATACTATATGTAAGTGATATCACTATACATTTCTGTATAGTGATATGAGTGATATCACAGACAAGTACCTAATATATTTTATATATTTAGTCACATAAGCACACACATATACAGACATACACCCACACACATACACATTCACTTACACATACACTCAAAAACACACACAAACAGACACTATTTCTTGTAGTATTAATACATTAAGAAACGAAATTCATTGTATACAGTAGTTTAGTTTGTATTTAAACATACCGTAAATGTACACCCATGACATGTTATGGAAGAGCGGTTACTCCTGGGACAAGCGTTTCCACGCTTAATAGGAGTAAGTCAACCTCTGTATCATTGTAAAACCTACAATTTATGGAAATAAAGATTTTTTTTTCATAATGTAACATGATGCCTACTTGTAAGCAACTCGCGGAAGAAATAATGACAGCGTCGGTGGCTCATTGGTGAGGAATGTTGCCTTCCGATCTGGAGGGTGTAGGTTCAAATTCCGCCACGTACCAATTAGCTAATTTTCAAAATTATTCAATCCACACTAGGCCCGCGTGGACGACTAAGCCCTTTACGAGTAGGCTCATGGCGCCTCGGTGGGTATATTTAATGAACTGATGATGATGAAGTCTTGCAAGTTAAAAAAAAATAATTAGATTCTAGCACCTGAGTTATGGTAGTTCTACAAGATAACAATAGATTGAACCGCGCTTTCGTGAAACATTTCTATTATATATAGTTTAAACTTAATTTATAATGAAGTTTTCTCTTGAAATTTAAACCCACGACCACCTGATCACGCGGTCTAAAAAAGAGTAACTACACGAGTTTCTTCTCGGTAGATACCAACCAACCGGTGGTAGATTCATTAAAAATAACTTTTTGACGATTCAAAAGTGTCAGTTTGTAAAACCATTTTACAGTTTGAATGCTTACACCACTACACCACGAAGGTACATTTACGTAAATAAGGATATATGTACAGTGGCCTTTTCGTGAATTGTACGTCCGAGCTTCAAATCTACCTGTTGATGTACCAAATATAACCCTTGACCTTTCAATTTAGCCCTACGATATGACTTGAAAAGGTCACACTCAAGTGAGGAGTGTGTGACCTTGATATTTGTTAGACAGTCATATAGCACACAATGGATGAAAGTGGCCTAACCCAAAATTACCGTATTTGCGATTAACGCTTGGCACAAGTGGGCCACCAGCCTCAGTCTTCTGAAGTTAATTTTGGTACTGGGCAGATGAATAATAAAATATATTTTTTTCTAACGTTTTTGCTGTTGGCCGCAGATAAAGTTTCAGTTTCAGGCAAGTGGCATGTGTGCGACGACGTTTTATGTCAGCTTAAAGCTTCGTTAGAGCATAGGTACAGTTTCGTCATCAGCTCATTAAACGACTCCACCGAGGGGCATAGGTCTACCTAGGGTGATTGGGCCTTAGTCATCCATGCACGCCATTGCGGATTGGCCGACTTTACGCACAACCTTTAAATCTCCTCGTTGGCGTGTGCAGGTTACTCAGATGTTTTCTTTTACAAAAGAGTCGGATAAAGTACATATAATTTCGAAAACACATTGGTAGTGGCGGAATTTGAACCTGCGCCCTCTCGGTCAAAAGGCTGTCCACACTATTGAGACACCGACCCTCAGGCACAGTATAACGAGATTTATTAAGCAAAAAAGTTAAATGGTGTGTTATTCATATATATCAACTTAATAGAATTAAAGTGAATTAAGAAAATTGATACTATATTATTTGAAACGCCAAACGTAGCTATTCTCGAACAGGTGATTCCGTGATAATTTTCCATTAATTGCATTTTATGACTTAGGTCATTTCCTTACTAAGAGTACGATATAAAAGACGGCGTCCTACTCTATGTCTGGCGTTGACACACAATTTGAAAAAATATAAACAATTTCATGCACGGCGAGTACTTTCAGTACAAAATTTGCGTGTGATGTCACTATGTGAAATTGTTTAAGGACATCTAGCTTTTAAACGGATTTCATATGTACGATTTTTCCTTCAGTTTGTTTGTTTTTTATATTACCAAGTATACAGGACGATCTCCTGTGGTAAGCTATACGCCTGACCATGACAGAGTGGCATTGAATGAGACCAACAACAGACAGTTCTCCATCAATGCAGCACTGCGCCCGACACCCGAGATCACAGATGTTAGGTCTCTTATAACCGGTAATTCACTAGCTACAGTGCCGTCGTCCCAAAACACAAACGTGCAAAACACTGCTGTTTTACGGGACGATATCTGGCACTTCGGTAGTACCTACCTAGGCGACTTAGTTCCGAGTCTACCACCAAGTAAACGATAACATGAGCTGTCAAGCACTGGTGAGCTATGTATGCTTTCTCTATATTACTGGCAGAACCACTTTCGCATAATCATTAGCCTATAGCGCTCCACTGCAGGGACAGTCTTCCACATCATCATTATGGGAGGTTGGGCCGTCTGCGCGGAATAGAATGGTACGTGTTATCACATTGAGATAATTGATTTTAAGCCCCAAGTTAAGCCTGAACCTGTAGTATGGGTACTAAACAACGGATAAACATACATATTTATTTACCTTTTTTGTATATAATACATATTATACATAGAACCACACAGACCAATACCAAAGACATGTTCGCACACAAATATTTGTACTGCCCGGGGATTGAATCCGGAACCCGTGGTGTAATAGCCGAACGTCTCAACCATTACCAAATGGGTCGTCGAAACTTTTATGACAAACTTTTTGATATTAGGTTCCATAAAAACATTTCCAAATATAAGTACAATTATAGGTCAAATAGATGCCAATGATCAAACATTTACCCTGTATATAGTACAGTACCATGTGCCAACTTAGTACGTACTGCTCGCACGAATTCGTCAGAGTAACTTAAATGCTGGAATTTTAATGCTAAAGCGCACATTAAGATGCTACACGTGCGTTACCAATGGGAGAGTACTTCGTAGATCAATTAACATTGATACACATTGTGCATGTGACGCATCCACATTACATCAGCTGATTACAATTTCCCGAGGTAACAGTGCGTTTACCCTACCACTAAGGCCCGCGTGGTGGAAGAAGTAAGATGGTTCCATTTAGAAGAAGAATAATGTATTATTTTTGCACATCGCAACAAAGTCACAAAAAATAGTAAAAATACAGTAAAACTATAATAATTTCGCTTGCTAGATGTGCAATGCTTTCTTTTATTTCTTTCATTGTAATTGTACCCATTCAACAAGTGCCCTGGTCGGGTGATTGGACCCTGACGCTGATTTCCAGTGCCCAGAGTGAGTAGTCGCACGGAAAGATCGCTACGCATTTGACTATCCATTTGACCTTGACCTTGCTTCTATACCAAGGGTTCAGAGTCTGATCCCGAGCTGTACACATTTGTGTGCTTGAACATGTCTGTTGGTATGGGTTTAGGTATTTCTATGTACGAGTATGTATAATATGTATGTCTTTAAAAAAGTATAAATGTATATTTATCCTAGTGCTCCAGGCCCTATTCGCGTCACCAGCACGTGCCCCCACTTCAACGCCCTAAACCGAGGTTCGAGTCCCACTCTGGGATACCCTTAGGCTCTTTGCATCACTTTTTGGGCTTAGAGTCATCTGCACTCGCCCATCAAAAAAATTGCTAATGCTTAGTTTGGGAGTAGACGGCGCTGTGTGAATGTCCGTGGATTTTTAATATTATTGCATGCTTTAGAGAGCAAGTTCGCCGTTACCGGTTACAATCTTAAAATGGTAGTTGTTAACACCCAGCCAGCGTGATTGGTTGCTGCCCAATCTACCCAAAGCTATGTTGTGCGGGAAGGCCTGTGCCCTGCAATGGGCTGTTATAGGCTGATGATGATGAGCAGTGCGTATCTCGAATACCTTTTTTGCAGTCAGTAGAGACGATAAGATTGGGACTCCGAGTTATGAAGCTATGAAGTTACAAATAAACATTTAATTTTGAATTAAAATAAAAACAACATTATTCGACTCACACCATCTGTGTCAAACAAAAAGTGGTTAGTATAATTGCCGGTGGTAATTTTTCAATCATGTCGAGGTGAATGTCCTGGCTAAAGTTCTGCCGTCTTACTAAAACCGCGCTAACCTTAAAAAGTTATTTCGGAGAAAAACGCAAAAACATGCGTAACACAATTGACATTAATATTTTCCTGCGTCATTTACGATTTATCCTGTATAGAAATATACTCAATATTATGTAAAATCACTTAATTTAACGCATTTTTAGCTAAGAGTGTGATATGGTCAGTTTTAAGTTACGAATTTGTAGAATTTTTTAATGTTATAATTGTACAAGACGGTCAGGACGCTCACCTGATGCCCCTGATGGTAAGTGATATGCCTAAACATGAAGAGCGGATTGAAAGAGACCAAACTGATAGAGACAGTTATTATCTCCTCCATCAATGCCGCACTGCAACGACACTCGGCACAACATGTTAGGTCTTTTTATTCCTAGTAATTTCACTAGCTACAGTGTCTTCATCCCGAAACTCAAAATGCATTACACTACACTACTGTTTACGAGACGATATTTGGCACTACGTGGTATCGAGCTAGAGACTCAGTATCGAGTCTACCATCTAATATTTATTTGTCACTTAACGTTTTTTTTTGTGTTCAAATAAAAGCCGTACGGTTACATTGATTTGATGACAGAATATTAGGATTTAAAACTGTATCACTATCTTCGCAATTATATCTCAAAATCGTCCGTTTGTGGGTTAACGTGGTTCTAGTTACAGACGGCAGCGTTTCAAATGTAACAATACTTCGTACCGGCTTATACAATTATTTACATTAGCTGTTTGTATATTCAGCTACTATAGATTTTGGCTAAGAGTTAATTCTAAGATTCTGAACGTAAGTTCATATGTAATTAGGCATTGCTTGAAAGATATATAAAAAAATAATAGCACCATTAATATTTAAGTTATTTTTAAAGTCTTATATAAAGAGTTAAAATAATGTCAGTAGGATTCAAAAGTATTTTTTTAAATCGTTAAAATTTTTATTACACGTCATTACAGTGTTAAAGTATGCACTATACGCTATAGTAACTTAGGGTATAGCGTGGAAAATAAGTGAGATTCACCTACCAACGCCGAAGACTCGTCCAAACAAGAAGAACGAAGTCTCTCTTAGGTATAACATATATTTATTAGTAGAGCATTGAAGCTAAATGTTGTAGCTTCTATCGGTGGAAACTATAAACACAAGCCGAGGAAAAATTTCCTTGTAATTTGTGTTTTATTACAAGGAAATTCAAGCCGTTGTTTTTTATAGTCAGGGAACCTTTGAACGCAATGCCTTTTTCACTTTTTGAAACTGAATTCAGACAGTTTCTTGCTACAGATTGTTTTATGAGAGCGCTGAATGAAGCTCGGTAACATATTTAACATGTCTTTTATGGTAACATGATAAGGTATAATATAAAGACAACAGTCTTTTATATAAAAGGTATTTCAACTTACCATTCGAGAGTTTCCCGGTGGAAGACATTACTAAATATTATAGGTAGAAACAATTAAAATCGGGATTTTGCCGTTTGACTGACAACTTAGGAAACCAATGGAAATTATGGTGTACAAATTCAAGTTCTTAATGGTGTAACTAGTTTTTAATGTTTGCATTGGCGTATTATAAAATCTGGTACACAATTGTACGAGGTTGATAGTGTCCTCGTACCTATTATGGAAGGCTACAAATCTCTTATTTACCCTGATGGCTGTTTGGTTTCATATAATAATAATAATAAATATCCACTGACATTCACACAGCGCATCTAGCCCAAGTTAACCGTGAAGCCTGTATAATGGGTATAAAGGAAAAACTACTTGTATACATTTCATTTTGTAAATATATACAAACAGACATGTTCATGCACACAAATGTTTGTAGTGCCTGGGATAAACCCGGAACACTTGGTGTTGCAGTCGTCTCATCTGCAACACCAAATGGGTCGTCAAATATTTTTCGCACGTGTAAAGTGGATTCAACTGAAAAGTGTATTGGCTCGTAGGTGCAATCGGTCCAATGGAGCCGAGGGTCCGGTCAAAGCGATTATGGCCCTAGTAATGAGCGGTGATATTCTTATACATTATTTGTTATTTGACCGGTTGGCGTGGTGACCTTTACGCAAATAACTAGCTATGTGTGGATTATGGTTTTAGCGGGTTATTTAAAGTTCACAGGGCCTTTGGTAGGGCGGTTAGGAAGATATTTATAGAAAGTTCGGATTTGTGAAAAATGCTCCTAAAATAACCTTGTACATAGGTACATAAAAGTGATCACAAATGGTCGTAGTTTAAATAAATAAGATGATTTCGATGTGTACTAAGGTCGTATGCCTGGATGAAGTAGTAGTTGCTCTGAGTAGATTGCAAAGTTCGATTTCTCTGTCTCTTCCCAACCCAATTTGATTTCTCTATCATGGAATTACTCTTAAGTATCTCTTTTTAACAAAAGAAGATCAATCATCAAAATCAGTTCTAAGAAAGATATCTATGACAACATAAAAGTTTCCCTCGATTGCTGTGTGTCTCCATCATAAACCCTGATTCTGAAATGAGAAATGGACACTCTGAGTATCCTCTTTTCCAACAAATCAAGAATCATCACAATCAGTTCCTATACGACGAATATATCCGCGAAACATAAGCATTTTTATTATTTATTTTATTTTAATTACCA
>PQWD01007022.1:0-12577 GCA_019425675.1 Leucinodes orbonalis | reverse complement strand
TTCGTGGTTATTGGATGATATGGTGTTTTAAATTTTTTGTATGTATGTAGCGCTAACAGTTAGGCTCAAGCTCTTTTTGGAATGTTAAAAAAATTGTAGCTACTCGTATTTGGGCTTCGTTTTCAAAAATAAAAAGATTCGTAAATACATAATTGTTAAGGAGATTACCCTACAGTATGATAAACGCTGATGATAAAGATAGGAGTCTTGATTTCCTTTAAGTTTTAGGCTTGGTTTGTTTATTTATTAAAAATAACTTATAAGAATGTTGTATACAGTTTAGTGGAGTCAAATTCATAGATAAACCATTAAATATCCAGAAAATGGACTATGCGTATTTGCTAGAAGTAAAAAACTTCTGGTATATATATATCCAAATAGTAAATATATATCCAAATAGTATAAGGACGTTTCATATATACGAGTATACAACAGCTGTGTATAATTAAAAAAGGAAAGTATTCTTAATTCTTATTTTACTTAAACATGACATCTTGTCATATAAGCCAAAACAATTTCGACCATATCGCGTAAGATAATTAGCAATTAGGCATCGAAATGCTTTTGGACGGGAATAATAAGCAAGACAGATGAGCAAGTTAACAGGAATGGAAACTTAGATTGGACTTATTTTCTTAATTTAAGTCCTAATAAGAGGTTGTTTAAAGTATTGGATAGTCGTGGCTTTCAAAAGTTCAACAGAGACTTACTCTTTATCAAACACTATGCGTATTCTACCGGCTCTTTTTGAAGATTCGGTATGGAGCTAATAAATTAAATATGCTTCAGAGTAAGGAATAGTTTGAAAAGAGGTACAAACGCGGCATTTTTCAAAAAAATATTGCTTTTCCCCAAAACATCATATCTCTTATTTTATTATTAAATTAAGTCATGACTCAATATTAGGGCTCAAATGTTGTCTACGTCAACTTGATAATGAGCATATTTTCCAGGAAAATCAATCAAAGAAACATCTACTTATTTATACATAAATAAGTAGGTGTTTCAAATAAGTTTTTAAAAAGTAAGTCGGTGGCTGATCGGTGAGGATTGTTCCAATCTGTAGAGTGCAGGATTGCCGTCCGTTCTGAAAAGTGCAGGTTTAAATCCCGCCACGTATGGTTTTTCGAATTTTCGAAATATGTATGTTTATCCGACGCTCTTACGGTAAAGAAAAACATCTTGACAAATTCATTCTTCAGCGAAGTTAACAAATACGCCAATTCTACAATTTTAAGTGACCCTGAGACGCAGGTTTAGAACAAATCTGTTTGCAGGATTATTTTGCGGAGAATGGAGGTTTACATCTAGTAAGTGGATCCCAAAAGTTGAAGCGAGGAAATGAGTAAGCTATTTATGGATAAAAAACGATTGGTAAATTTGCAATAGTAGGTTATTAGTATCTTAAAGGATCAGTGCAAAAGAGATTGGTTCAAATATAAGTAGTGCATTACTGACAGTCATGGTAATTGATTGCAATATTTTTATATGAATGTGCAACCAAATTAGGTGTGCATACTCTGATGAAAGTATAAATCGTGTGGCTTAAAATAAACATACATGTCATTAGAACCAGGAAGTCTTCAAGAGTTATGCTTTCCCTCGGGAAATACTTTTTATTCTTTGTCAAACATTTATCCTAATTTTACATAAAATAAGGATAAAATATTAATTACTGAGAAAAACATCTTACGTCTGACCTAGTACTTAAAATTCAATAAGTTCTTCATTATTTTAATGTATATAATTATTAACTAACTTTATTAACAAGTAAGTAGGATGAAGTTGTACTACGAAATAAAAATTGTAGAGAATAATACAACTTACACTAATTAATAAGTATCGATGTAAGCATGTAAAATTGTGAAACAACTGGCAGGATACGTTACCTTCCTCCACACCCTTGTTCAAGTCCTGTCCAGAAATCTTTGGTAACGAAAGCTGAATGGTCCTTGAATTGGCGAAAGATGCGATTCTCTCCCATAGCATATCTGACAAAGCTTCATTTTTATCCGCTAGATTCCTAGGGAGGTTCGTCTCTATATCATTCTCACTCATAGGTCTAATTTCAGGCTCGTTTGAAGTCTTAACAATTTCCACACCATTTATCAATGGTATAGCTTCAGCTCTTGCTGCTCTATCAAAGAAGAGTATAGCCTTTTTCTTCAAGCAAGGAAGCACTCCTTCAGCCCGTTGGCAGTCCTCGTAAACCCTCATGACGTATTTCACTCCCAGGTCATCCCTTGCTGACGTCACGGCCGCCATTGCAGCTGTCAATAAGCACACTTTTGCAAACATTTTGACTTTTGATGTACACGGGACGGATTGATAAAAAGACTGTTGTGTTTCATGCAAGCGCCGCGCGTATTTATAGGCTATGTGTCTACGAAAAGAACAGTGACTCTTAGATCGGGGGTACGGTGTTAGGCGGCGTGCTCACCGCGGGAAAAATGAATGGAGCGGTACTACGAGTACAGAGGTGAATAGAGGTTTTGCGATGTGCCAGCTGTGTGTAATGGGACTAATGCTGTGTGCAAGCGAAATGGAAAATATGATGTTTTGTCGAAGGGTCGGTAAAGAGAACACTTATTTTTGTTTGAATTTGAATATTAAAATTTGAATATTATTTTGGTGAAAATATGAAAAATTGGTCGCTGGTGGAAGCTGGATGAGAAAGGCGGAGGACCGGGATGTCTGGCGCAAAATGGGGGAGACCTATGTCCAGCAGTGGACTGCAATAGGTTGAAGAGAGACATGAAAAATTGGTTAAGCGCGAGTTGGATACACCCATGGAGGGTTCCGCAGCAGCAAGTAACATAAAATAAAATCATTTTTATTAGGCACCTACTACAGCTTTAATATGAAAAAATAGTGGTTCACCGTTTATGACGTATAAAAAAACTCCACACCAGAAATCGTTGAAACTAAATTCGATGTTAGATTTTTTGGTCATGTACATCATATATTTTTTTCGATTTTAATAACCCCATAGTTTAGAAATTAGAGGAGGCACCCTTTTTTCAACTTTGGAAGTGTCTTTCGTGCAAACTATTCAATTCATAAAAAAAATATATTAGGAACATCATTACCATTTTTTAAGATCTACACATTGATACCACAGACGTGGCGATACAATGAAAAAAAAATTCAGTTCAATGTATGGAAAACCCCAAAATATATATTTTTTTCAAGTTTCTTATTATTCCTAACAGCGGTTCACAGAGTACATATTCTAACAAAGTTTGAATAGTCTAGTGCTTACATACGGACGGATGGACAGGCAGACAGACAAACTTGACGAATCTATAAGGTTACATTTTTTGCCATTTGGCTACAGAACCCTAAAAACTCTTTGTGTTATATCAATTTAGATTGTATTTAACTAGATGATGGTGAACATGCTTTTTATTTTTTGAGATGTAATACAAACCTTTACATTAAAGTAAAAATCTTTATCAATATTTCCATATTAACAACGCTGTAGGAAAACCTTCATTTTCTTGGAAACAGTGTAAATCAGAAATAGATTATCATTATTGACATATACAACTACTACTATTGAACTGCAACATTGAACATAAATCACTTAAGTTTGTATTCAAAACGAAAAATTCGTATGGTCATAAAATTATATTTATTTTTATTTATTTATTAGGTCTACCAACACTTGACAACACTTACAGATACAAAAAACATAATACTTAAAGGCAAAAACAGAGTGCATCAAGCTATGACAGGTAAACACCATTATATGCATGATTAATTTGGTTTCGTAGATGCGATGACACGATCACCGATACAGAGAGATAGAACGAATAATCATATCATAGTTACAATAGGTTAAAATAAACCAAAAATAAATTATTACTGTAACACTAAAACTTAAAGACGAAACGTCAATATAAGTTACACATACTTATATTGACGAGATAAACAAACGAAGTATTGAAAAAAATATATATTTTATTTTCCTATTTATTTTTGCAAAGTTTACAGTTTAAATAGGCATATTATCTAAAGTAAAACAATAAGGTAGTTATTATGATAAATCAAATTGAATGACATACATTTTATATATGTGAGACAGAACAAGGAGTACAAAAATTCCATGCAAGGAAATGACAGAAATGACTTTTGACGCGGGACTTGAATATAGATAAGATCTTTCGACCGGTCCCTATTCGTTACAGGCACGTACCGGGTTGCTTTTTATCCAAACATATACTAGTTACCTAGGTCCCCCCTGCAACGCCCTAAGCCGAGGTTCGCGCCCCACTCTGGGACTTTGGACACTTTAGGCTGATGCATATATTTTTTGGAAAGAAGAACCATCTGCGCCACTGTTTAGTGGGGCTATGAAGCTTACCTGCTAACAACAGCGATAAGTCATTCTGAAAAAAAATGCGTATCTTTTATTCTTAACTTGTCTAATCAAAAGGTCTTAAGCGATACATATTATGCGATCAGTTGTAAGCTACTCTTTTTAAAAATTTGGCTATAAGCTTTCAACATTCATGAATTCATAATCCGTTTACGTTTTTAGAGTTGCTTCTTTATAAAGCGATTATATGCAACTAAGATAATATATTCTGTAAACAGGCGTTTCAAAATTACAAAATACATAACTAGAGAAAGTACACGTAATAGTGATAGGTATGGTTTTTAACTTTTACCAAAAAATTGGTACATTTCTGAATTCATCTGTACATATTAGCATGAAACATGGTACTATATTAATAACACAGTTTATGCGAGAGTACCGTGTTTTAATGTGCATTTTGCATAATAACTCTTTACTATTTCTAATGTCATAAACAAAAGTAACGTTGTTGTGAGTTCTATAAAAGTATACTAAGAATAAATTGGATTTTATCTGGAGGGAAATCTTTACGGATAACAATTTAAGGGCTGTGTTTAAATTATTTATGTTACTGTCAATGCATTCAAAGTTATTTGATTGGCATATTAGAAGAGAAGCACATACTTATTCTTTGATAAGAAATAAATATGAATATATTTGGTAAGAAAGAAAGAAACAAAGAAAAAATATTTATTTAAATAAATCTGTTACAGATACTTTTGAATCGTCAATTGTTATTATTGTCATATTTTTTGTGACTCTACCACCGTTTCGGAATAAGTAGGATTTTCGAGAAGAGCCGGCAAGAAACTCGAGTTATTTTTTTAATCTTTATATATCAGTGGTTACAGTTTTGTCATTTACCTACACATACCTTTACAATAATTATTACAAGATTGTAACTGGAACACTAAGTGCAAGACCACACATCTTTATCGATTACACCTAAACACTTAATATTAAAACTAAAAAATATGATTAAAAGAAGTCCCTTTCGCTAAAGTTCCGAAAATATTGGCAGCGTTACCCCATTGAATTGCCAGACTGATTCCTTGTCCAAGGTAGCTGCCAGATCTTCGGTCACCTGTGACGTCGACTAACCTTTTGGAAATTTCTATTGTATAGTAACCTTTTTTCATGAGGTTATTTAATCTTTAATTTAAACTGGGTGAAAAGGCAATTCGGCAAGATTTTGTGGTATTTTTAAAGAATGTTATGTCTTTCCAACAACTAATTTCCCTACTGCTTAGTCTAAGATTGGGACAGCAAGTTTGTTTTTGTTCCTAGTATTAAAGTTATGCACAATTTCTTTCAAATAAATGAAGATTTTTGTGGACATAAACTAGATTATGGTAAATGTATTGAGACGCTACTGTCAAAATATCGATTTTTTTAAATACTTCCCGAAGTGAATCACGTGGTCTAAGGTTATAAATGGCTCGGATGCCTCTTTTTTCAAGTACAAATATAGTGTTAATATCAGCAGCTGAGCCCCACAACAGAAGACCATATGACATTATACTATGAAAATAACTAAAATAAACCAATCTTGCTGTATATATCTGTTAAGAGCCTTATTTTCCTAACTGCTTACGCTGGTGAGCTAAGTCTACCTGCCAAAGCATCAATATGAGGTCCCCACTGGAGTTTTGAATCTATAGTAATTCCTAAAAATACTGTACTATCAACAATTTTTAAGCATTTGGCATTCAAATTAATACTGGTGATGACCTGCCTCACATTAGGTAATGAGAATTTTATACAATTAGTTTTTTTAGTGCTAAGCAATAAATTATTAACTGTAAACCAATGCATTACTTGTGAGATAGCACCATTTACGTCGTCAAATGTTTCTTTTTTTCTATTAACGTTAAAAAGCAATGATGTATCATCTGCAAATAGTACTATGTCAGAAAGTTTATGACAATGGTAAGGTAGGTCATTTATATAAAAGAAACAGTAAAGGACCCAATATAGAACCCTGAGGCACCCATGCGTATTGGGCCACCAGAGAGCTACCGTTTACAACAACGCTTTAAGCTCGGTGCTTTCTTCAAATTTATTCAAGATTTTCATTTAAACACGATGTGATTTGATTATTTGTTTGTGTTTGATTTAATTTTATGTCCATTGATATATTGACTACACATTTGGTGTAATGTTTGAGACATCGGCTACTACACCAATGGTACCGGATTCGATTCCTGGTTGTACAACCATTTGTGTCCATAAACATGTTTTGTATTGGTCTGGGTGTGTCTTGTTAATATGTTTTCAAAAATATATATGTTTATCAGTTTATTAGTCACCATATAACAGGCTAAAATGCTTAGTTTGGGAGAAGATGGTGTTGTGCACATTAATAGATATTTATTTTTTATATTTTGCATAAATAAAATTGTGACAACTTTTTTGCTAATTTTATGTTCTTGTGACAGGTCCATGCAACCCAATGTTTGTACTGACAGTCCATCGGTCTAATAGCCAATATCTCAACCATTACTCTAAATTGGTCATCAACTGCTAATAAGTTCCTATTATATAAGCTCTTTACACAATTTTGTGATATATCGCTGTGTGAATATTCAAGAACTATAATTGGGCTACAAAATAATCATTTTAAGTTCAGAAGTTAGTACTTTATTTTTGTAATTAGTGTACAGGACAATCGGGACGCTCTCCCAATGGTAAGTGATACGCCTGATAATGGCAGAGCGGCATAGATTGAGACCAACAACTGATAGACAGTTATTATCCTCCATCAATGCCGCCCTGCAGCCGTCACTCGAGAAAACTGATGTTAGGTCTCTTATAGCCTGTATGTTAGGTAATTCACTAGCTACAGTGCTCTCATCCAACAAAAAGTGCATAGCACTCCTGTTTCTCGAGATGGTATCTGACACTGCGATGGTACCTGCCTAGAAGACTCAGTATTGAGTCTACCACCGCACCTGTACGCATGACGACGTAGTATTTTAAAAAGCTATCTGTCAATCGAATCTAGTAATCATGATTTCACATAAACGCTTATGTATGGAGAACATATCATTTATGCAGGATATGACGGCCCGTAAGATATCTTAGAGGTAGGTGATTCAAAGCTATGTAACCTGATACTTAGTCGCTTTTATAGAGATTGAAAGCTAAATTACATGCGTAAATTAATCTCGTCAACTTATCGCTGTCCTCTTTTATGTTTCGGGATGAGGGTCTTGACCGTCCTGTACACTCACTAACACTAAAAAGAAACATAGTTCTCCCCCTATTTTGCGCCAGATATCCTGGTCCCCCGCTTTTCTCATCCAGCCTCCCCCAGTGACCTTTTGTAAGTTGTCGATCCATCGGGCCGGAGGGGGTCCTACACTGCGCTTGCAAAGACAAGAGATACTATGTATGTATTTAAAAAAGTCATACTATAGGCTAATGCTTAGTTTGGGGCCAGATGGCGTTGTATGTCAGTGGTATTTATTATTATTAAACTGCGCTTGCCCAGCGAAGTTGTAAAGGTCACCCGCGGTTATTTGCGAAAACCCTTAAGAAATTCTACCTCAGATATCCGGTCCTCCTCTTTCTTCTTCCAGCCTTAACCAATAGTCTAAAAGACGTCTATCACTATGCTTACGTTAGTTAATAACGCCAAAGTGACGGCCAATCAACGACTTTTTCACTTTTACTTTTTAAACATTCTTCAGTATCAGAGTTGAATGCATTTGATTGTATCGTTTCGGTTAACATAAAAGTTTTGCTAATGCCTATTCAGTGGGATTTAAATTTGAAATTACAAAATGTTTGTATGAATAATAAATCTGTTAATTACAGGGACAGAGTGGTTTGTTTAAAATAATCCATACAGATTTACATAAAAAGATAAACTTTATAAAAATCATACACAAATTGAAATTGCATCTATTGGACAAATAAACGAAACATGCTACGCTTGACAAGACATTGTCTCCACTTCAGAACTTATTTGCTCCAACAGACATCAGTTCTAGAACATACATGACCCTCTGCCATTTCAACTTGCTAATTCGGTGACCTTATTATGAACTCAATTATTACGAGTAAATAGTTTTAAAATCGTAACAATTCAAGGCGTTGTTTACAAGCAGTTTTTTAGGTCCAATCTTTGATATAGGTCAACAGATTTTTATTTAGTAAATACATATTTTACTAGATTATGATCTGCAATATAACTACCGGGAATCATTAGTGACGCGACACACTTGTGACATTGCAGAGAAGCACAACTCATTGAGCATTACTTCAAATTTAGATCAAACCCATGTAGGCTAATGAACTTTCCATGACCGTGAGTACACCATTATGTAGTGCTGAAAAACAAACGAGAAACAAGTACCACAATAATAGAAATGAAGATCGATCAATTGGCATACCTTACGAACTGCATGGAAACAATGCATCGATTCACAATTAGTATTGATAGCGATTTTTTAGATTTTAAGCTCTTGTACTCAATGAAAGAATGTAGGAATATTTCAGATGAATTTAACATGTCATGAATTTAAAATATTAGCGATCCTTATCAGTCCATGGATGATCACGATGTAATTCGCTTTGTTGAACTACGTAATTATTTTAAATGAAAATTATTCAGGGTGTCAAAAAATTACAGGTGATTTCAGTCAATAATGAAATATCATTTCCTTTACAAACTGTAGAGTGTCAGTGGCTCATTAATGAGGACTGTTGTCTTCCGATCTGGAGGGTACAGGTTCTAATCCCGCCATGTGCCATTGTCTTTTCAAGTTTTCGAAATCACATGTACGTTTATCCGATGCTCATACGGTCAGAAAAAACAATATGAGTAAAACCTGCGCACGCCTGCGAAGAATTTAAAGGTTGTGCGTGAAGTCGACCAATCCACACTGGCCGCGTGAACGATGCAGGCCTATACACATACTATACTGGTAGGCTTGTGCCCTCGTGATGATGATGATAAATTAGGCAACAATCCAAATGTCTAACAAATGTGCTACGTTACGTCATCAAGCCCTTAACGAAAGTCTAACACGCTACGAAGGCTACTTAGTAATAATAATAAATAATCTTTATTCGGTAAAAAAGGTTAAAAAAATGGAAAAATCAAACATGGTATTACTCGGATTAAGTAGCAAACGTTTTTGTAGGTATTATTACATACGACATTATCACATGTAATCCATATAATAAAAGTATGTGGAAAGTTCTATTAGGTGGTAATCCAAGTGTCAACTTCCATGACTAATAAATAATGACGCTTACAGAAAATACAACGATTTAAACGGCCTATAGAGAAAACTAACTGTTGCTAACGTAGATAAACGGCGACTAGCTTTTAATGTTATTTAATCTTTAATATAGGTATATTAGAAAATAGATAGTCGCAAAGAAGATAGTCGCAGAACCGATTGTCGTTGGAAGGAGTTCTGGAATGAAGACCGCGCCCTGGCTAGCGTAGCGTAGAACGCCCTCCAACCGGACGGACGGTGCATGGGTAACGATCGTAAGACCTTAACGACAAGTTATCGCGTGAACCTAGTCCAGCTACAGCCAGCTAAAATGATATGATTAACCAGAGTCTATCTCGAGCTATTTTTGCTCTGTATCAGTGGGAATCTCAGAACAATGAAGCAAGATAAAATAATAAGCATATATGAAGTTTAAGAATGAAAATATCAAAGCGTAAATTCATAGAAAGTCAAAGGGTCGTTAGGGTAACATAAAAATCTTGCTCTGTTCATAAAACACGTTAATTGACCAGTTATTAGCGTTTGATGCAAATTGCTGTGTACACTCACTGGTGGAAGAGAATCGACAAAAAATACAACTGTATTTTAATAAATTAATTTTAAAAACTAAGTAAAAAAATATGAAGCTAGAAAGTTAGTTTAGGACTCCTTGTGTACAAACTCCATGGCATACGAGTATCAATGTAGGTCTGACTTAATCGCTTGGATTTGTGAGTACGATCCTAAGTCTGGTGTGATGCCATATTATTGTACAGTAAACATTGTATATGACAGTTTGCATCAGCATCTTTAGTAGTATCTACAGTGTACATCTTACAATATGCAAGAATTATATGGAATATTCTTTATTTAGTATCCTTTAACGAAACAAGCTACGGTAAATGGAATTACCGTAGCTTGTTTCGTTAATTATTAAATAAAGAAGAAATGTATCCAGCTCCAAAAACTGAGTGTAATAAGACACAAAGTCAAAATAGATTAAAAATAATAATGTTTACTTCGCTAAATACAGGTTATAGTTTGAATGTAACAAAAGACAATGTTTTTGTTTAAGTGTGCCGCAGTGACACAAAATTCAAAGCCCAGCATTATATTACCATTAGAACAATAGCGTAGGCATAATATCTTAAAAGTCATTTGTTTGATTATAACTACATTTGTATAGTGCTGAAGAAAGTCAGCAACTGTAAATAGTAATTCGTTTTTCAAATGCTAGAGTTTTTATATTCAGAAATTTCACTAGCCACACTTTATTACCAATTACCTATTTTTATCCTGCTTCTTAATTTCAAGTTAGCACGTATGAAATAAATAAATAGAAAATAATAAATGTAAAATTCTACTTCTACCAGCGGGTGTACAGGCGTAAATTACCGCATAGAAGACTATATAAAAGCATAGTCGGCCTCGATGATTTCAAAGCGGGCCTGGCATGTGATAGTACTGAATGTCTAGTTGATTATAACCAATTATAACAAACTCAATAACAACTACCTAGGTAGTCTATTATTATATTAGTATTCTGGAGCTCGTGGGTTCGACTCCTGCGGTGAAACATCACTTTGTGCTAGTTTTCTTAGTTTGGTAAGGACATTGTAGGCTGATACACCTGATTGTCTGAAGATGATTTCGTGCTTCGTACAGCACGTTAAGTCGTCAGTCTCGGCTACAATCTTATAATGGTAGTCGTTTATACCCACTTATCCGTTTAAGGCTAAGAGCCATCTGCCAATTGCCCGTTGAAGCTGTAGAGGACAGCTGCAGCCAACAGCAGTAATCGTTCGAAATAAAAACCACCAATCAGCATTGCGCCCGCGTGCTGGGTTACGGAGCAATCTCCCCATGGCTATATTGTGTGGGAAGTCCTGTGCCCTGCAGTGGGCCGTTATGGTGATGCTGAATAAAATTCATTATTTAATACATAATAATAATAAATATCCACACACATTCACACAGCGCCATCTAGCCCCAAGTTAAGCCTGTATTATGGGTACTAAGCAACTGATAAACATACTTATAAGCATTTTTTTGTAAATACATACATATTATACATAGAAACACCCAGATCATTACAAACAGACATGTTCATGCACACAAATATTTGTACTGCCCGGGGATTGAACTCGAAACATATTGTAATTTTTGAGTTTATAATCACTTAGGAGGCCGTAGTCCAGCAGTAAAATGCAAAAATGCTATATGGGTCATGGCCAAGTATATAATAATAGTAATGTATGTTCTATCCATTGATTGTGAAGGCCAATGCAAGCTGCCAAGAACTAAAACCAGCTTCATTTAACTTTAAAGTGCTTTGTTACAGACATTTGTGTTTCAGAGACAAAATTAGTTCAGTGTTTCAGAGCTCTTTGATTCGATCGAGGGACTATCCTTCCCATATTATTCCCTTTATTTTAATCCCATATTTCGAGCAAATAAGGAAAGGATAGTCCAAAATATTATATTCTATAAAAATAAAAATTGTAGATTTCAAATTAAAATGAATATAAACAATAAATTGAATATAAAGATAAAATATTTAAGTATGTTTATCCGTTGTTTAGTACCCATAATACAGGCTTCACCCTTAACTTGGGGCTAGATGGCGCTGTATGAATGTCAGTGGATATTTATTTATTTATTAAGCGTACTAAAATTACAGTGAGATCGTAAAAAATTTAGGCTCCATTCTTTGATAAACAAAAATATACATCTTTCCACTTATTATATAAGTAAAACCATGACTTAAAAGCTAAAAAGTTTCGTTTTAGAATGGACTTTTGAAGCACATTCTATTAATACCATATTGATCATCATCAACTCATTAAATGTCCCCACTGAGGGGGAGTGTATTCATGTAGGCTATAGTTGTACACATGGGTCCAGTGGGGATTGGCCGACTTCACGCACAAGTCACAAGCTTTGAATATCTTACGAGCGTCGGATAAACATAATTATAATTTCGAAA
>PQWD01007021.1:0-15937 GCA_019425675.1 Leucinodes orbonalis | reverse complement strand
ATGGATGTGTGGTGTCACGAGAATGGATAGGATACGAATGAGTATGTAAGAGGAAGCTTGAAAGTAACACAGTGACTGAAAAGTTGAGAGGAAATCGGTTAGCTTGGTATGGACATGTCATGAGGGATGAATGGCACGTAACAAGCGAGTGTTGAATCTGCTGTTGGATGGATGCGTAAACAGAGGAAGGCCAAAGAAAAGATGGATGGATTGTGTAAAGATGGATATGAGTGTGAAGGGGGTTTGTGTTTTCCTTCACCGTAAGAGCGTCGGATAACGTACATATATTTTCAAAAAATCGAAAACACATGGGTACGTGTCGGGATTTGAACCTCAGCCCTCCCGGTAGGAAGGCGACAGTCCACACCATTGAGCCACCGACGCTCTAGTAAAATTGTTTATACATAATTTATTTACCACATTGTGAATTTGTATTATGCGATGTTTAGTTAATAAATGTTTTCTTTCTTTCTTTCTAAATTGAAGAAATAAAAAAAATCAAAGTAACGATTTCTTGAGTAGATAATTTCATGCTGGATATTAGTCATTTCTTTATAGATTTTAAACTATTTCGCTTTTCCTAACATGCCATAAAAAGTCTATTACTAGACTGACCTTTATCCTGCAGATTTGCGCAGTACCAAACGACATTGCCGAGCGCCTGTCCAGCTAGGTGCCAGTCGCTGTCCATATAAGTGCTCGAGGTGGCTCCACACAACTCCAGATCAAGTCCATCAGAGTAGATCCTAAAACACTAAACTTCTGCCACTTTGTCTAGAATCTTGCTGATTTGGACGACGCTCCGGCTGGCTACTAGCACAAGGGATGACTCTAAGGTGCTTCTGTAAGTTTGTTTGGTGACCATAATTATATCGTAGTGTGTGACACACCTCTCCACTCATACGTAGGATTAGTGTTAGTATATAAGCTTTGATTTGTAATTTAAGAGAAATTATTTAAACAGACCACAACAAGTAAAGACTCCTTCATTACTCCCGGTGTCCCATCATAACAAGGCGAAGGTTCAGATCCCGCCACGTACCAATGTGTTTTCGAATTTTTCAAAATTATATGTCCGTTTATCCGACGCTCTTACAGTGAAGAGAAACATCGTGTGGAAACATGCACGCTTGCGAATTCAAAGGTTGTGCGTGAAGTCGGCCAATCCGCACTGTGCCCACGTGGACGACTAGGGCAATTAACAAGTCTATTACATGTAGAATATACATTTATATATTTTTTCTCCATGCATATGAATATTTATACACGGTACATACACTACAACAACGTTTTTAAAATGTTTGATTATCTGTCGGTCTGTCTGTTTGGTTATTTGTTCCAAGTAATCTCTGAAACGGTTGGATCGATTTGGACCGGACTTTTTTGGCAGGTAGCTGAGTAATAAGGTAAACCATAGGCTACTTTGAGGAAATATTTTTAAATTTTCATCATCATCAGCTCATTAAACGTCCCCACCGAGGGGCACGAGCCTATCCGTATAGGGTGATTAGGCCTTAGTCGTCCACGCGGGCCTAGTGCGGATTGGACGACTTCACACACAACCTTCGAATCTCTTCGCAGGCGTGCATGAAGGTTTCCTCACGATGTTTTCCTTCACCGTAAGAGCGTCGGATAACGTACATATATTTTCGAAAATTCGAAAATACGTTGGTACGTGTCGGGATTTGAACCTCAGCCCTCCCGGTAGGAAGGCGACAGTCCACACCACTGAGCCACCGACGCTCTTAAATTTAAATTTTATAAATTTTTTTTTGTTTATGTTTTACTGCGGGAGAATATAATGTTATACCCTGAGGAACAGCAAGTTTAGAATACCTTTCTCCCATTGTGATAATCTTCTCAGTCAGGCACAAAATAGCGGCTCTGTTGTTAACCATCCTGTCTAGTATCTCACCAACGGGTACAACTGTTGCAACGGCTGAGTACAGTGACAATCGACTTGCATCTTGTTTAAGGTATATATTGATTCTATCATCAGTGCTTGTGGGCTCTAGGATCTGTAAATTTATAAATGAGTCGTATAAAATCAAAGGCGGCAAAGTAGATCGGTGTGCGAAAATGAGATAAATATTTGAACTTACTGAAAATTCAAATGTTTACCGATTCTGTGTTCACTTTATTATCAAACATGGCCATAAACCCTTCAAAAACACGTAAGAAAAATGACTTTGGGATCAAAAACGGCTATCAAATCAAATGTGTAAACACCATACAAAATTCTTAAGCCGTTAGTCTTTTTATACAAGGCTTAGCTAAGGCTGAGGGCTATGTGAGCTTACTAGGGACCCCCAGACCCTGCTAAAAACAATAGGCGATTCAGTTTCCTCATTCAAAGGGTGCTTGGAAGATATTGCTACTACAGCAATTAGGTCGCCCTTTTTTACAAGAAAAACTTATGTACATTTTAGTAATATTTATGTTTTTTGGGCACTCAAGAATTTATAGCAATAATATTTCATTATAGAAACAGTTATTTGACGTGTCTATGAGTTGATCGGCCCCTCAGTAGTTTCAGCCCTGGGCCCCACAAATTCACGTTCCGCCCCTGACTGTGGCTAGTAAAATAACCGGTTTTACGAGACCTAACATCCGTCGCCTTGGGTGTCGGTACAATCGTTGTCGGAAAATAATGACTACCTACTGTAATTAATTTCCTTCATTGCTTATGGTCAGGTGTATCACTTACCACCAAGTAAGCGATCTGACTCACTTATGACATAAACGAAGTTATGTGTCACTATATGAAAATAATGATAAAAATAATCTTTCTTACATTAGTCCAGGAACCAGTACCATTTTCCAAGATCTCCATAGTCAAAATTAGAATCCCACAAATAGATTTAGTGTCCATTGGTGTATCATCATCAAAAATTAAGTATTCAATATTGCTCCTTATTGTATCAAATGAGGATTTATTTATAACTTTTTCTTCAGGTACCTTTTGTACTAAATACAGAATAATTCGTAGTGCTAAATGGCTGAGACCATAAATTTCATTTTTTTCTGTTGGAGCTAGCTTGGTATTACTAAAAATAAAGTTTATGTTATTTTACAGTTATTAAGAGAGGCATATGCCACATATAATTACTATATATTATGGATGATTGTATGAATTGATCATAATCTAAAGAAAAATTATGATGCACATGCCATCTGTTTTTCTAAAGGGCCGGTAGATCTTAGCTTTCCCAACCAGTATGTGTCCTGGCAAATAATGTTTATCACATATTCCAATCCATCAGATTGACAACTTGTAAAAGGTTCTCCATTGAAGAAATCGGTGGACCCATAATCAAGTAATTCTTCATATAACAGAGTTAAGGTTAATATATGACATTGGTAAATTTAATAATAAAATTGAAAATATACTGCACCTGAGAGTTGTGACACAGCAGTTGAGGCATTTTTCTAAATGCTCTATCAATTCCCTCTCTACGGACTTCAGTGCTAATGCACCTGCAGGGAAATTCTCTATGCAAGTAGCTATTTTGGAAACAACAACTACATACTGTAAATAATCAGATAATTCACTAGAAATGAGGTTCATAATCTCCAGTGATAATATTTCAGCAAATGGAGCTTGCAGTGCTTCATTTTTAGTAATTTGCCTGAAATGTAGGAACACAATACTGTTCAAATAATGGAGACAATCTCACATCTAAGAAAGAAATAATTTAAGAAAATGACATATATAAAATACAAAATAATGGATAGATAGATGCTAGATATAATGTCTTGTATATATATATTATTTTATAGAGGTCTCATTAATGATAAATATGGGCACTCCCCAGTTTTTTCATGGTATTGTAATGGTTATCAACCATTACCCCCTCTTTGTTACAACAATTGCTATCTCTGGTGTAAACAAGTTTTAAAAACCATGCTACTACTTAATTTTATTTCAGTTTAAAAAATTATAAAATAATTGTTTGATTCTTGACTGAAGTAAAATGATGCTGAAAACAATCAATGAATAAGTAAATATTCACTGACATTCACACAGCAGCGCCATCTAGCCCCAAGTTAAGTGTGAAGCCTGTATTACGGGTACTAAACAACGGATAAACATACTTATATGTATATATATGTATGTTTAGTAAAAACATACATCTTATACATAGAAAACACCCAGACCATTACAAACAGACATGTTCATGCACACAAATGTTTGTACTGCTCGAGGATCCAACCTTTAACCCTTGGTGTTGCAGTCAACCTCTCAACCGCTACACCAAATGGGTCGTCATGAATATGTTGTGTTATCAATGTTCTTACAAAAATAGTAAATTACCTTGCAATAAAACATTTTACTGGATGTTTGGCCTCAGCTTGCAGAAACACGAGTGCAAGAAATTTCGTGGAAACTAAATCAGATTTGTCTCGGACAGCATCTAAAACCTTCTTTATTACCAATAATTGATCATCTGCTGTATTAGCATTTAAGAATTCTACAATCCATCCATTGTGACTTGCTAGAACATATGATTTAGAATAATATTAATAAAGAATAGTAATGATAAACATAAATTTTAGGTCAAATAATATTTTTTTTATTAAAGAGTTACAAAGGTCCAAAGAAGAGTTTATTTTCCACAATTTATATTGAGCTGTTACTGTATATGTATGCATTTCTTCTTAGTTTGCCTATTTTTATGACACTCTGGAAAATGTGTAAAGGTTTGTAATTCTTTAGAATTGCATAGTAGTTTTAAAATTTTATAAAGTTAATGGGTTCATATAAAAATAGTAAAACAATATATTCAAAAACTTATTTAATCAATAACAATAAATTATCTTCAACAATACAACATTTTGTGAAAATTAGTCCTGTAATTGATAAAAAATATAATTTTTAGTTGAGTTTATACGCATGTTTATCACTAACCTAGATTTTCATCGACGTCGAGTTTTATAGGTACACAAGACATAGCATTTTTTTTCTTATGACTAGGATTAATTCTTAGTGTTAACCCATTCATCTTATTATTATAAATATAAGTTTTATTTATAGAGAATTAAATAAATTGTAAAAGTAAACAAGTTTGAAAAAGTAAACACGTGAAATGTCAAATTGGCTGTCAATTGGTCAATGCTGTCATCAGTTGTCAAATATTATGACGTAAATACATCATTCGCCGTTAGATGTAAAGTTGTTAATACGTTTCCGAACGTAAATGTGCTAAATATACAATTTTCCTGTATCATAGAATTTTATTATACATAAAAGTGGCTAGACTTCAATTTTCAAAGGAATAATATAAGAGATTTTTACAGTATTACGTGTAACGATCAACGCTGAAAAATTTCTTTGCGTAATAATATTTAAGTACCCTTGAAGCACCTCAACTGATAAGAAAACAGAGAAAAGAAAAATTACTGTCAAAAGCTTGCTCCCGACATTTATCGCTCGATGAGCGTAGTGTTAAATACTCTTTGTCGATGAGGTAATGCCCGACCATCATGAGCTGAGTGCTTGTGTTAGCCTACCTGGTGAATAGGTGGCAACTGATATTACATACCTATATTAATGCATCATAACATAATGATGCCATCATTTATCCTCAAAAGTCACGAGTGAAGCCATAGTACCTACTGGATACTGTGGCTAAAAGTAGGTTCTGGTAATATCCAATATTTCAGACGCTGGTTACGGTGTCACCCTGTCAGTGCTTTCTGAACACGAATACTACAGCACATTGTGCCCACTACTAAAAGTAATGACTTTCACTGTTTTGGATCATAACGGCTCGCGTAGTTCCTTAGGGTATTGGCGGTCCGCCAGGATCATGTTTCCTATTTGATACGATGCACCACGAACAGGGGTGAACCGTGGGACCCTTTACACCTAAACGTGAACTTCAGAAATAGCTTTGCATTCGCAAAGCTACATTCAAATATTATTTTACCTACTTTGAAAGATAGGATAAGATAGAACTAGGTAGTAAATTCAGCCAATTGTTGAGGGGTTTCAGACCGTTACCCGCTATGTTGGTCTAATGCGTGTTGGCAGTAGGTCAGAGCCTTGTTTGTTATTATGTATTTGGCAATATTTTTCATGTTTTTGTTATTTTCTAAATTGGTGCAGATAAAATGCCATACGAATAAATAAAAAAAATCGGGAATATCCTCAAATCAATCAAAATGGTGTAGGTACTCCAACGAGCTGGTGAGGTTAGCTCCAGTCCACTCAAATATGGACCTGCAATGGGAATGTTAAGGCGAATGGCCAGGTACGACAAAACTTGCTATGTTTTTAATGTCACAAATGCTCTGAGAAGTTGTAAAGTGCACTTATTTTTATTATTTTTTTTGTGTATTTTGTGGTTAAATGTATGCTTATGTGCCAAATATATATTTCTTTCTTTCTGAGAGAGAAAAAATGAGATCGCCACTGCCCGTTCTTTGCTAAATGTTTTGTTTTAGGCGTCCTCGAACATACGGGAATAGTAGGGGTGGTGACCGTAGCCTGTCGTCAACTCGTTTTTTTTAAAGTGTACAGGACGGTTAAGACGCTTAGGTTTCCGGTAAAAACGCGTAAAATTTATAAAATAGGGGATATAAAATAATACTTCTAAACGCGAGCGAAGCAGTGGGCAAAAGCTAGTTTTAAGCTTGCCGGATCAGCGGTCGCAGAGTGGTATGTACTTATGTAGCAGGACAAGTGGTCGTTGGAGAAGACTTATTATGGTGTGTAGACTAAGGCTTGGCAAGCGGGGTCGTTCCCGTTCGTCACCCCTAAAGCTAGGGGTGATGAGCGGGAACGACCGGGCAAGCGTAGCGCCCGACGACTTGCGAAAGCTCGGGAGACTGAGATGTGAAAAGCGGGGTATTGGAATAACTGGCGCAAAATGAGGGAATTAAAACCTATGGGATTGTAAAAGGTTGAAGGGAGAGAGTTTTTTATATACGTTAATAATTGTTAATGTATTTTGGATATTTTATTGTAGGTCCGTAGGCAAACAGCTGTGTAACGTAGTACGTAGAAATATTAGATATGTAGGTCCGAAGACAAACATAGCTGTATAACGTAGTAAAACATTTCTTAATTTTCAGACCAATCAATGTTTAGGACATTTAAATAACAATTCGTTGTTTGTTTTCATGTAGATTCAATAACCTCGTTTATTTACATTGTCTTACATAATAAGTACATTAAAATAAATTAAGTCCCTAAGAAATATCACACTAACTACGACTTGTCAGTCTTCTTGTCGTCCTCCGAAGGGACTTTCATTTCTTCGACCTTAACCTCTTCAGCTAGCGGCTCATCGGCTTTAACCGTTTCTGGCTCGGTTTTGCTCGCTACCCCGCTGCTGTCGTTATTATCGCCTGAAAGTAGAAAACATGATATTAATAAGCTATAAAAGGATATTGCTTGAAGTCTACCTCATCCGTGTTTGTTTAAAGACAGGCATCAGCTTTGAGTGTATTGTAGGACCTATTTTCTTGAGAGCATAATAATCTTCTACCAACGATTTGGAGAAACATCAAGGAATAAATAATAATAATTTGCAACGATACGGACTGAGCTATGCTTGGGGTTTTTCAGGGATAAAATAGGAAAAGATGGTAGCTTAAGGCGGAGAGCTCTAGTTTACTGATGTAACTGATTAGAGATAGATATATCCAGTAGTGGATTGCTGTGTAAACTACTTAAGCCTGGCGAGCAGACACGCTTGTTCAGAGCGTAGTGGTAGAAGTTCGCTAGAGCCAGGTGCATATTTACGAGTACTAAAGAAACCAAACTAAGGCCACAGTAATATAATAAACTGTGCTACGGCCCCGCTCTATACTCGATACCCAATCATTTATTGCCAAACTCAACACAAAAACACCTCTTGAAATTTTATACCCTGTAAATGTCATACAATTAACCAAAAATTCATACTCATAAATCATTGCATTTGCGATAAACGCCTAGATATTTCCAATAGCAATAGTTACTTCAAAAAATTATCAAAGCAGGTGTTTCTTTTTAATCTTGTACATAATATCTCAATTCTTACTAGGTATTAATAACATAAACATTATATATAAAAGACAAAGAGACTAAACATAGTCAATAAATGTAAGTACACAAAATAATAACATTTGATATTTTGGCAGCAGTTAGGTGCAGGCTGTTAGTCATACCCTTATAACCATGATCTAGTTAAAATAGGCAGGTACCATATACAAAGGCAAAACACATTAAAGTTACGTGTAACACGATCGAACATTAATTACTTAGAGTTACCTAACTCTTAACGGATGGTTGGTAACAAAATATTTGAACTTAACATAACGTAGATACAAACAAAGTTAACAAACCTATTGTAAGGAAATACGTTTATTTGTAAGGAATTCATAAACATAGTTTAGTTCATCAGTTTATCATATCATCCCCTTATTGTTTATATAGTTAACCAATGTATTAACCACAGATTTCCCAATACAGGAGATGGGGCAAGCCGCGTTTAAAGTGCGACAAATGTAAGCTCAACGAGCATACACTGGCAGCCAGTTTACGCTCTGTGAGACGAGTCAAGACGCACGAATATTGGAAGAAATTACCGTTTTTTTCCAAAATGCCATCCTGTGCAATTGTAACATGCCATCATCGCAATGAATCAGTAAATTTACCAAGAAATATAATAACTTTTCACAGATAAGAACCGAAAAGAAATTGCGACACTGGGACTGCCTATAAACTTGGCGGCTTGTCCAGTCTAATGTATATTCTGATGTATGTGGTATTAACTGACTGAAACTTTGAAAATATTTGTACCTAAAGGTGGTAAGTGCCTAGTAAGGCACTTATTGCTATCAAATTATATTCTGTTTTGTACATTAATTATAAATATTTAATTATGATACATTTCCAATAAGGTACTTTCTTTTAAAACAATGGAATTGTTTTGAAAAGAAAAACTATAGACTTTTTTCTCTGAGTTAATCTCAGTAGAAAACAATAGTCCGAAACAGTGGTTAAATAGTTTTTGGACTTAAATCATGGAAATATATATATTTTTTAAAACCTATGACTTACAATACTTGTCTAAGTAGGTAAGTACCTACTAGCTAAATTTCATTAGGTAAAACAGCTCAATTTATGATAACGAGCTAACGACTTGTTGACTAATAAATCGATTCGCTACAGCAAAATTAAACATCTAACTACTTTCTGGAAATTAAACAAACCACCGTAATTTCCATCTACAAATAAATTTTGAAAGAAATGAAGATTGGAAGTCCTCTACAGTGGGTTATTGTCGTAATTTCTTGACACGGACGACGAAATTGTGGAATCAGTTGGAGATGTTTCCTGAGCGAAACGACCTCGCAACCTTAAAAAAAGAGCGTTTTCCCTTTTAAAAGGCCGACAACGCATTTCAGTGCCCTCTGGTATTGCAAATGTATATGGCAGAGTAATTTCCAGCAAATGAGCCGTATGCTCGTTTGCCCGCTATAGCAAAGAAACGCCTGGAATGAATTTCTTCGTATCGCGTATGATGTAGGTACTACATAGTCCCTGACCATGAGATCAGTTTGTGAACCGTCTATTGACATTGTTTTGAAATAAATAGGCGGCGTCTGGCGACCACGAAAAATGAATGGAACGCACTCCGAAGCACAGATATTCTTTTTAGGCAAGCAGTTGATCCAGCCCAATAATGGCTGAGAGCCATCTGCGCTCGCCACTTGCCCGGAGGCCATCTGCGGCCAACAGCAGTAGTCAGTTCGAAAAAAAGAAAAACCCAAATAAATACAATCCTAGAACACTCTCCGTATAAACTCAAATCCCAATGATTTTGTGTTAAAGTAGTATTTTCCTATAGGTACCTAAAGGAGCTTGCGACAACCCTAAACTGCGGCAAACGGTAAACTCAAAACACCAATTCCCATCGTCACATTCCCAGTGAAATAATTCTAACATGAAAATATTAAAGCCGAAGAAACTTAGCCGTGTTTACTGTAACATCTTATCTATGATAACGAAGTTAAGTTTCCTTATTATAGTTGTTTTATTCTTAGATGCGCATCCACCATCCAGTTACTTAAAAGCAAGTAGTAAGTTGTACTTCCTAACATAATGTATTGTAATGAAATCGACCCTGGCCGGACTACATCTAGAACAGCGGGCAACTAACATGAATACCGGTAATACGTATAGCGAACTATAGAACTGTTTCCAGTTAAGTAGACAGTGCCAAATAGAAAGTATTACTTGACCCGTAAGAATATATCTTGGAGATGCCTCTAGTAGCAGTAGTGCGGTTGTTAGTTCGGTTGACCGGATGTTTTTAAATGAAATGCTGAAAGCTATTTGTTTTAGCGAAAATAAATTTCGTAAATAGTAGCTTACATACATAGTCCATTAGGAACATTGCAATGATGTTGTAATACTAAAAAGTAAACGTAGTTCATTTATTTAATAGTTTTTGTGCAAATTCTATATTTGTCGCCCATTATTATTTGTTTTCATCAGCTCATTAAACGTTCCAACCGCGGGGCGCGAGCCTACCCGGCAAGCGTAGCCCTTAGTTATCCTCGCGGGCCCAGTGCGGTTTGGCCGACTTCAAGCACGATCTTCCTCACTATATTTTCCTTCACCGTAAGAGGTCGTCGGATCAACGTACATTTAATTTTCACCTGCACCCTACAGATTGTTTTAATGTAATACTAGCCGAACCACACTAACATAAAGCCTTAGTGAATTAAATTAAAAAATAAATCGCCCGTCATGTTAAAAGGTATTCGAAGTGCTGAATGGATTTGTTAAACCATACCCAAACATACTCATGGCTCAGTGGTGTGGACTGTCGCCTTCCTACCGGGAGGGCTGAGGTTCAAATCCCGACACGTACCAATGTATTTTTCGAATTTTCGAAACATATGTACGTTATCCGACGCTCTTAACGGTGAAGGAAACATCGTGAGGAAACCTTCATGCACGCCTGCGAAGAGATTCGAAGGTTGTGTGTGAAGTCGTCCAATCCGCACTGGGCCCGCGTGGACGACTAGGGCCTAATCACCCTATACGGGTAGGCTCGTGCCCCTCGGTGGGGACGTTTAATGAGCTGATGATGATGACCCAAACATACAACACAAAATAAAAGTATGACATGCTTAGTTTGCGATGAAGTTTCTTAATTAAGGAAACTTCTAAAGTTTAAAATTAGCATATTATTAACAAACACAAATAATGTTAAATACATAATAAAGTTGATACGTTGACTCAACGCTGGAATTGCAGAAGCCGTCTAACCCAAAACTCCTTCAGCTGCAGATCTAAACACGTAAACAAAGCCGACACTTAAAGGGAGCTTGCGACAAATAAAATATTCAACACAAAAATAATCTTGTTACCTAGACACAAATATAACATTATAAGGAAAAAGATGTGACAAATTATCTAAAAACATATAGCCTACGTCTAGCACTTAGCGGAATTAAACTAGACATTGCAACGTCTGGACGAAGTTAACACAAAAACGGACCATATCACCAACACACAAAGCTGACAATCCTGCCAGGTACCTGGACGTTGGTGCCGAGGGTGTTAATGGAACTGTTGACGGCAGTGGCGACGCTGGTGGCCGCTCCGTTGATCGTGGCAGCTATAGTTCCTATAAGCCCGTTCACAAAATTGCCCCAAGCTGTGATTATGGCTATAGGGAAAGAATTTCAATAGATACGTCAGTTTTTTTGTCCTCAGAACTATATCGAAATACCTAACAATTAATATTTTAAATAGCTTAATAGAACCAAGTGTATGTAAGATGAGGACTTGAATAACATAGTAATATGTCGTTATTATGTATTATATATAATAAAGATATATGCAGACGATCTTATACATAAATGATAACATTTATCATGACATATAGTTTAGCCTAGTTTGTATAATAAAACACTGATTGTTTACTAGTGTTTTTTTATATTTTTAATCAAACGTCCGAAGTTTTATTAAGTTGATAGATTTAGGTACTTTTATAATAAAGATCACATCACATAGGGCTACTATAAGTATTTACCTGCATTGTTCTGTTGCGTGGGTCTGCCTCCGCCAATAAATCCCCCCTTTTCACTGGCGCTAGATTCCGGTGCCCGGGGTTTCTCCGGGTTGTTGATGGACGCCTGCAACTTCTGCACGGCGCCGGAGATACCCTTCACGATCGGGTTGTTCTGAATTATGTTCTTGATGGGCCCATTGCTGTTGGCAGCTGGCTTTGCTGGCTGAGGTTGTTCCGGGGACTTCGCTGGCTCCTTCACCTCGGACTCAGGCTTCACTTCCGCAGGTATCGGAACTACATTGCTGCCTTCTTGGACGGGCGCAGCAGCTTCAGCTGGCTTCTCTGGTGCATTCTGAGCGGGCTGTGCTGGTTGTGTTGGTTGCGCAGGCTGTGCTGCAGGCCTGTTAGGCTGAATCAAGCTAACTACACCTTGCACGAAAGGAAGGTTCTGTATCGCTTGCGCAATCGGCCGATTTGGTGTGGCCGCTACTGGATTTTGCCCGCCTTGCGATCCTTGGTTCTGGGTTTGACTAGGGTTTAAGATGTTTTGAATCGAAGACTGGATACCCTGCCAGATGGTTGGCCTCAGTGTACTCACTTCGTCACTCTGTACGTTCGTTGGTGCCGATGAAGTCGGATTGAAGATGTTCTGAATGCCGTTGTTCAAGCCTTGCAAAAGCCCCGGGTTCGATGAACTGTTGTTGTTGTTGTTTTGACCAACGTAATTTTGAATGGCGTGTGTTACGTTGTTAAATCCTTGAGTCAGTGTGTTCTGGAATAGCTGTAGGTACTGCACAAACAGATTGTTGGGAGCTGTGGGAGCGGGTGAAGATGGATTTTCATTTTCAGCTTTCAAAATAGCGAATATTTCGACACCCTCTGATAAGGCTTTCACGCCAGTTTGGAAGTTGTTTTCCAGAATCTTTAGATGAGATTCAACATTTTCAATCTGTGGATCTGTATTTACGTCAACAGTAGATGGTGGGTTGGATCCAATTCTGTTATTCCAGAAGGACTGGATGGTGTCATTCAGTTTGGAGATTTGAATGGAGAAATTTTCCTGCAAGTTGTTAATGCTGGCTTGAATGGCGCTGAGTTGCTCGTTGTTGGCGATCCAGTTCTGGATGCCCTGAGTAACTCCTTGGAAGCCCTGCTTCAAGGCGTTTTGTGTGTCCACTACTGTTTGTTTAACGGCAGTGACGATTTGCTGCTCGTGATCGTAGTGCACAGCGTTTTGGGTTTCGTGTTCCTGACGCTGAGGCTCGCCGGTGTTTTTCAAATCGACGGGCACTCTTTTGATATCGGGGTTGACTTCGTTCTCAGTGGGGTTACTCACATCGCCTTCCACGACAACTGAGACGGGTATGTTTTCGACAGCCTTAACGCGGAGGTTGTTTTCGACGTCTTTGACGGTGTTAGCCGAGTCGATGAGTTCCTGCTCGCTGGAGATGTTTTCTAAGGGGGCGGCATCTTTGTTGGCGTCTTCAGGGAGGATAGGGAGCTTTTTTTCTGGCGATTGGATGGTTGCCGCACGCGCGCAATGCGCTAGCGCTATTAGTGCGAGGCTCACGTACAGTCTCATGGCTGCGAGGGTACTGGTCGGCCGGGTGGGGTTGCGTTGCTTTATACGCGCGGACTAACGGTCCTCACTAGCCGCATACGTGTTTGCGACCGACCGTCCCCGCTTCACGTAAAACGTCTCCGTCATTATTTGTATTTAAATTACCTGGACATCTCGCGTTTGATGATAAACGGTTAGTCTGTCGTAACATGCTGTATTTATTAGAATATTTGAACGTTAATTTACGACGGAATATGAATGAACAGTAATACTGACCTAGTATGAATAAAATAGGTGGGTGGGTGAAATGGTGAATATTTTCCTGTTAGCCTTCATTTCCTGTTGTTTTCTAATATCAGGTATTTACAATTTCTTATTACTCGAGAAGTATTTGAAATTTTAGTATTGCTATTTTTGCTGATTAATACGTAATTCTGTCGGTGCCGAAATATGGGATGTTGTGAATTTTAACCATCAGCCGATATCCCACTACAAAGAACTAGCGTTTAGTCCTAAGGTCGTCTGTTACCCAAAGGATGAGCTGAATTTTAATAGGCCACAAGTCAAAGCCAATATGAAGACTGGAAATCCCAACATCCCTTTATGTCTTTTGGAATATTGCAATGGATATTGAATTATCTTAAGAAATCTAAGTGACATGACACCCTTATTTTTGTGCAGTTTCGTGTAAAGGCTAGTTCTAAGTCACGTTACTTGGCGTGTGAAGCAAAATAATGTTTGGTATTATTGCATAACAGGATATACTAAAACACAGTACAGTGGCGGCGAAATTACAGCGTGTTCATACTTATGTTAAAAGTCTGAGACCCCGGCGCTAAGTCACGAATAAAATTTGTTTGAATATGAAAATCTCAACAAACTTAAGTATCGTAATCTTTTGCTGCACGTATTATGCTTCCCTCATTCCGCGCCAGATATGCCGGTCCTCCGCTCTTCTCATCCAGCCTCCACCAGTGAGCTTTCGCAAGTATACAGTAGTAGGTACACGCTTTTAGTACAAGTATTATTAATATATTTAACAGATTTTTTTAACTCTAGGTTTGTTAATAAATAAGTAGATCCAAAAATAAGTTTGGAGACCAAAATAAGAACCGACAAAAATAAAAAAGATTAATTGGCATGAGAACCGTTGTAAGTTTTAGTTAACATTAATATTCAAACATTTAGATTCATAGGTCACTAACATTATCGTTATAGCGGACTGTTCTTACATTTTGGTGGATGAGGGAAGCACGGCGGACCGGATATCTGGCGCGAATTGGGGAGATCTATGTTAAGGTCGATTGCGACAGGTAGAAGCAAAGTTAGAGTGTACGACCTAAATGACCATAATATTTATTAACTTTGTTAATGGAATTTTACATCATTACAGCCCAATTAGTCCACTGCTGAAACGAAGCCTCCCCTAATGATTCCACCGGACCGATCCCTAGCAGTTAACTTCCATTTATACCCGCCACCTTAGAATCATCCGTTCATTCTGTTAGGGGTCGGCCTACGCTTCGCTTTCCGTAACGTGGACGCCACTCGAGAACCTTTCCGCCCCATCGGCCATCAGTTCTACGCACTATGTGCCCTGCCACTGCACTTAAAATCAAATCATTTATTGTTCAATGTGGAATTTTATAGGTGAATTTTAAATATATATAAGTACAGCACATTTACATTTCTGGCTTAAAATTTACATACTTAATATACATTGTAATCGTATATCATTTACAACTATTATAGAGAGAGAGTCAGTTGTATATTAAGATTAAATAAACTGCTTATCCTCGGGGACATGTCGGTCACCCCCAGTTCTCCTACGGATATCATCGTTTCGGATTTTATGCGTAGGAGACACCTAACATAGCCCTCTCCATAGCACGCTGAGCAACCGTGAGTCTATTCAAAGGCCCTTAGTAGCGACCACGTTTCGCTTCCGTATGTCATAACTGGCAACACACACTGGTCAAAGACCTTCGTCTTGATACACTGAGGTATTTTGTACGAAAAGATCTGGGAATGGGAATATGCCTAAACAGAATTTGTTTTGGTTAAAAGCGTCCCTTTTACATTAATTATTCTTCAGGATTAGCCTGATATTGTATACAAAATAAACATTAACTCAGAAATATTTCTTACTACTAAGAAACTATTATATTAGATATATAATTGTCATGTACTAAAGTTAAAAATGACATAACTATTTAGTACAGATACTTTCATTTTCTTCCAACGTTTGCGATAGGATTATCCGTCCTATGCTAATTTGCGGGTCAGGTGTCGAAGAAAGTGTATTGTTTGAAACGAAAGTCCCGCCAAAGGATAGCTTGACAATTGAAACAAACAT